>CM035174.1:95539079-95800251 GCA_020205615.1 Panax quinquefolius | reverse complement strand
TTATTACAACAAGAAATCATGAGTTTAAATACAAATATTATCTTCTGCATAATATCTATATCAAAAGAAATCCTCATCACATTTATTGATACATTATTTTACAAAAATGGTGAGGACTACTAAACAACTCTCTCTAGAACCTTCATTCCATACCCCACTAGTAGATCGCTTATATTCTCGCCCGAGAAAAAAATGGAACAAAAAGGAAAAGGGTGAGCTCAACTAGCTTTCCAAGAAAGAATATTATGACTAAGATAATATACAACAAATTATCGTTAGTCTTCAACAAAAAAATCTAATAGAATACAATAGACAACAAATTTTAAATCAATATTCGCAATGAATTAATAATTCATTAGAAGAGTTAAGTAGAGAATGCAAACTACTATCTTCTATGTATGAATTTAAAAGTTCATCGCTCATCTTTTATCCCTGTAACATCAATCAATATACATCCGAATCAAATATTCATCTTTGCACTACAGCCCAAAGATATTCATTAGTTAGGTCATGTTCATCTAAACACTGCTCATCTTTGCACTACGTGCCAAAGATATTCTTCAGAAATCATTCATCTTTGCACTACGTGCCAAAGATATTCCATAATATCATCATTTAAGACCAAGATGATGAAAAATATATTTTAAAGAACCGAATCCAAAGAAACAAAATGACAAGGATTAAGATTAAGGATTCGTACTTTGTTTTATTCACGTCCAAAAAATACCTCAAAAATAATCAGCAGTGTAAAATTTAAGAATGATCAAAACATGGATACAATCAAAGCTAGTATCCGTAATAGATATTTTGGATAAAAGAAGAAATTTTATTTTTCTATTGAATAGTCACATATACGTGAATAGTCTCAGATACGTGAATAATAATCTCACACCAAAAGATAGAAATTCTACAAAAAAACATCTTCACGCTTCATGAATAAGACTCGTGAATAGTAAATCGTGAATAAGAACTCATTAATAGTAACTCGTGAATAAGAACTCATGAATAAGAATTTCATTGAATAAGAACCCCATATGAAAAAGTTCCAAATTTGATAAAAGTTCCAACCAATATTTTAAAGATAATGATATCAAGAAATAATATCATTTGAGAAGAAAATAACATCCTTTACCTCGAAAGATTAAGATTTAAATTTAATATAATAGGGTATAGTCTTTCAAGGAAACTTCAGACCGCCTAACAATACTCAAAGTATACTCAAAATACTCACAAGAATACGCCGATAATATAGAGAAAATAAACTTCGCTTTTACGTGTGATTTTCAATTCTAACCCAAGCACCCTATTTATAGGAAAATCGCTAGAATACCAAAAAGTTAGAAAATTTAATAAAATATTAATATATATTATAAATTTCCTTAGCCCATCTTTGAAGATCTGATTTCAGAATTAATATCACATGTTAGCCCACTTAAAATGCAAAAAAACGTTTTTCTTTAAAATAATAATTAAAACTTCCAAAAATCAATTATTTTGAGCTTCTAACTTCAATAATTCACAATAAATAGCCTTTTATCAGAAAATTTGAATCTCGTGAGTTTTTATAGGAAATTCAATTCTCTACAACTTTGCGTAAGAAAGTTTTTCCGAATTCAAATGTAAATTGATCAAATCCACAAACGGGCGATTTTACAAAAAGCTATAATCAAATTTCAAATCAATAAATGGGGTCCACAGACATGTTTAACATGTTTTAAACATTTATTGCAACAAAATACTCTTCCTCCTCATTTACTCATATATCCCACATTTGTTGTAAAATTTCACCATTATTATATTATTAAAATATAATAATATATTTAAATAATTATTTTATCGTAAAAGATAAAATTTTAATTTTCAACAATTGTCACATTAAAAATTTTCTCCATCTATATCCACATAAAATTAATATTTTCATCATCATATGAATCAATAATTAATTATTCACAAATAATATTACGTAATCACAATATCGACAACCGTGCGCTTCCCAAGAAAGAGGGGCTTTCCGATAAAGAATTTCTCCTTACATGCAAGCAATTAGGTGACCAAACCTCTCCTTAGATGTAACTTTTTAGACATTGCCAATAATGTTATCTAATAATATTATTCGGATAATATGAATTATTGCTTCGATAATAAAAAATATTGTGTAATGACAATTATCAAACAACAAAGAATATAAAATATCAACGCAAAGAATTATTAACTCAATAAAATACCGAATAAAGTTAAGTCATCGTAACCATTATTGAGTAGTGCCTTCTTACGTAAGAATCAATAATTGGTGCAATACCGCGTGCTATCGTGTTTTAACCAATTTAGTATTTTAACAAGATTAATTCAGAATAACTACGCCAAGTTATTTTAAACCAACTTATATTTGTCATTTTCTTCATCCAATCGCTTCAGTTATGGGGTTATACATCGGTCGGTCACCGTCAGTATTTAATATTCCCCGACAAATGATTTAATATTCCACGACCAAACGAATATTCCCCGACAACAATGAATATTTTATAACCACTTTCTTATTTTGAAATATTTGCGTATTTTACCCTAAACTATCCACATTAATCACATCAACCCTTACTATTTCAAAATAATAAATAGAGAAAATTAAATTTCATTAATAATAAGTTGGGGTCTTAAACCTTCATTCCATACCCCACTCGTACATTTCGCTTATATTCTCGCCTCACGAGAAGAAAAAATGGAACAAAAGGAAAAGGGTGAGCTCAACTAGCCCGAAGAAAGAATATTATGACTAAGATAATATACAACAAATTATCGTTTGTCTTCAACAGAAAAAATCTAATGTATCATAAATAGACAACAAGTTTTAAATCAATATTCGCAATTGAAATAATAATTCATTGAAGAGTTAAGTAGAGAATGTGACGCCCCAAAATTAGGTATACGCCACCCATCTTGGGTCGCCGCCACTGCACATGGTACATAAATTCAAATACAAACTTAATTATACATCCGTCGCAGCAGAATATACGACAATACATAAACCGAGAGTTCTAATAGAAATATTGTCATTTAGACAATATCCATACTCAAGGAGTCCTCATTACAATTATTATCACACTATTTCATGTAATAGTGAGGACTACTAATGCTATCTTCTCGACCATCACTCTTTTCCCTACTCGTCCCAAATTATATTCTCATTTCAAGAGAACAAGGAAAGAAAGGGGTGAGCTCAACTAGCCCAAAGAAGAAATATTATGACTAAGATAATGCGTAATAAATTATCATTAGCCTTTAACAATGTTAAACCGATAAAATACAATAGACAACCGGTTTAATCATAATGAATATACAATCCATTAAAAGAGTCAAGTAGAAAATAAAGTCTACTATCTTTTAGGTTTTAAAAGGTTTTCATAAATTTTTATCACTAAAACTCAGCTTTAATGAATAAACCATAATATCTAATCATCCCCGTACTACTACCAAGGATTTTCATCAAATTATCAATGGTCACGACTATACCGAATCACCCCGGTCATAATCATACCAAAAACTATCCATCAATCGCATTACAGTGCCAATCGAGGACTTTTATCACATCATTTATAACAAGCCATGATTATACCGAATGATCCTCGGTCATAACCATACTAAGTTCATCTACGCACGTAAGCCAAAGATAACATAATATAACATGAGGATGATGACAATGACATAATAATTCAATAAAACAAGTTCAAGAATTAATTTATTCCAGAACTAATAACGTCCAAATTGTCAACACGATACTTGCTTTGTAGAGTAAAATTCAAGAATGATCGTAAGAATATTTCCATGAAAAGATATCGATGAAACGCAAATATCAAGGATATTCTACTAATTTCATGGAGTATAAAGTCAAAGTTTTAACCAACTGGTATAATAAAGAATGGAGTAACAAAAGAAATCACCATGCATGCAGATTGCGATAGATGCAAGTTATTCCAATAGAATAATAATAATCTAACCAAAACGTGAAATTCACACCGGCTGGATGATCCAATGTAATAATAAATGTCAATAATAAACAATGGAACCAGTCCGGTGTAAACACACATGCGTATGTGATATTTCAAATGTAATAATAAATGCGGAATAATAAACAATGGAACCAGTCCTGTAAAACACACGCATGTGATATTCCAATGTAATAATAAAGAATGGAATAATGTAAGAAGATCACCAAGTATAGGGATTCCATGATACAAAGTTATCCCAATGTAATAAATAAGAATGGAATAATATAAGGATTTCACCAAGTATAGGTATGCCACGATACAAAGTTATGTATAGGGTATGCCACTTTTACAAAAGTTATTCCAATGTAATAATAATGAATGGAATAATGTAAGTTCTCTTCATGAATAAGAAAGAATAACACCCTTTACTGACACAACAAATAATATCCCTTACCTTAGAAGAACCTCGAATATTGGAAAAGTGAAGTAGCAGAATACTTTTTCTTCTTTCTCTATAGATTTTCTCTATAGCTTCTCTCTATAATTTCTCTCTAGAGTTTCGTTGAATTCAAAGAAAATAATGAAGGAATGAGCTTCTATTTATAGGAAAATAGAATGCATAATAATTAATCCATGAACGGTCCCGATTGATTTACTTTAATCTGACGGTCCATATTTAAAGCAAAATCTTTTAAATAAAATATCATATATTCTATTTATATAAAAAACATTTTACTATGCAAACACTATGCAACACTATGCAAAACACTATGCAACACTACGCATAATAAAATATAATATATTCTATTTATGTAATAACTTTAATAAAGTATTCTCGCTTTATATAAAGATGTTTCGCTTTTATTACGTTAATAATACTGAATAAAATAAAACGCCATTATCGCTATAATAATTCATATTATTAATCGATAATAATGGAATCAAACCGAGTGACTTCTCACATAAGCATCAATAATCAATACCGCATGCTACTACGCAACCACACGACATCGCATTTTTACTACCGAGTAGTTCAACAAGATCAACCAGAAAACTTCCGCCGTTATTTTAATAAAATATTTTTGTCGCTTTTCAATCCGATAATAATTTCGCTAGGGTCCACCAATGATTGAGCCATTGTATTTAATATTCCCTAATAAACCGAATATTCCCCGACCAATCGAATATAATATAACCACTTGCATACTTTGCAAAATTTATAAATACTACCCACAACTATAATATTATCTCAAATTCACACCATAATATTAAAAATTATTTCGACAAAATTTAAATCTTTATCGATAAAATCTGGGGTCTCACAATCTCCCCTCCTTATGGAATCTCACCCTCAAATTAGGGTACGCACTGGTATGATAAAGAGGTGAGGATACCTTGAATACCTTTATCGTTAAAATATATTAAATTCATCTTCGCAATCCGCCCAAAGATATTCATTAACAATTCATCTTTGCACTACACAGCCAAAGATGACTTTTACCACATCCATGAATTAATATTTCATTCTTACTACTCAGACTTATAATAATTAATCCATATCATCCAATCATCCCCACTACTAAAGATGCCAAGGATATTCTTTAGTATCATCGACCAATTAATTATCCAATACCACGTACGAAAGATAATCGTGTATTCATTAAAGATCACGACCACAATTATGCATGCAAGATTACGTGCCAAAGATAATCGTGTATTCATTAAGATCACGACCACAAATTATCCATGCGATGACGTGCAAAGATAATTGTGTATTCATTAAGATCACGACCACAAATTATCCATGCACTACGTACCAAAGATAATCGTGTATTCATTAAGATATCATGACCACAAATTATCCATGCAAGACTACGGCCAAAGATAATCGTGTATTCATTAGTATCACGACCACAAATTATCCATGCACTACGGCCAAAGATAATCGTGTTTTCAATTACTACTATGATTATACCGAACAATCCTCGGTCATAATCATACCAAGTCCATCTATGCACTACAGCCATGTATGACTTTCAACATAATATAAAATACGAGGATAATGATATAAAGAATCAATCAAATGAGATAAAGGATAAATATTAAACATTTATAATATAATTTATCCAGATTCAAGAATATCCCCATGTTATCAATCACTTAATAATCTCATAATCTAATATCATTAATATTATAACAATTTTTAATCACTTCTTAAATTTATAAACAATTTATCTCAATTGTTTACGCTTTACCATATAATGCATTTAATCATTCAAAAATGCCATACTCATAAGATATCATCACCAATTATCAAATCCATCAAAAAATGCATATATACTATATATAGGATTCTCTAGCCATAAAATCCTATTTTCAACTTTGTTACTTCACATAACATATATTTAACTCATATGTTCAGAATTAAACTATTTTCATGAAAAATACCAAATCAGTCCCAAAAATATTTTTTTTCTGGTATTTAGCATAATATAGTCCCATAATGAAAATATATTTTTCTCGGAATTTTTAAAATTCATTTACTATTTTTAAAAATCAATTTCTAATTAATTCCTTAAGAAATTAGCTACCTCAAGTTTAACTCCAAAATTCCCAAATCTTGGCAGGACCTTACACATGTTAACGTGAGCTTCCAGTTTAAATTTCATGGTCATCTGAGTTATAGAACTCCTAAGTATAGCATTTTTTCGTAAAAAACCTAAATATTGAAATAGTCATAACTTGCTCATTTTAAGTTAGAATGAGCTCATTTTTGAACAGGAGGTACTTTATACCATATACCTTCATGTCCCAAAAGGCCAGAATTTTTCTCATAATTTAAGTGGGCAAACAGCCTCTCTAAAATCACGGCAAGAAATTTTTTTTGGTTTTTGCAGCATTGCACTCCTTTGCTAAAATCACCCCACACAAAAAATCTACAACACCTTTTCCAGTAATTCCACTTGGATTTGTTAGGTAACTCATAGATCTAACTCTAGGACTTGACCACACTCAAAAATTCAAAATATAATAGAGATATGGTCAATTGAATTTCATGTTACGCTTTTTTACCAAAATCTGATTTTCAACCCTTTGTGATTTCTAAGAAACTTTCATGTTTTCACATAATAACCAACATAACTCATCATAACACTTACTAATACTTCATATACCCATGATTTTCATTAGTCCAATGCTTTTATTATGACTTTCATCATAATCCTCGTAAATGATCCTTTTAGTTGAAGAAATATTTGAGGGTTTAAGAAATGGGTTTTTTGACTTTGGGGTCAATACAAAATTCGATTTCACGCCTAAGTAGGCTAAGAAGTCTTCAAGAATACGCCAGAAAATTTATTAATAATAGAAATATCATTCAAAATCGTGACTCTCATCCAAGACTTGGATAATACGTCACATTGATACCAACCGTGACTTCTATCCCTTAACCTAGATAAAGACTCCTCACAATGATACCTATAAACTTGCCATCTTCATTCACGATGTCGCCACAGAAGTCCGCTTCGTTGCATTCCACACAAGGAAATCAACAACGAAAGGATCGGGGCTCTTTACTTATGGCTTGATATAACAAAGATTAACTTTAGGGTTTGGTTACTTTGAATTCAGATAACAAGTTTGGTTAGAATATGAAAGCTAACAACCTTACAAAAAGAATAATGAGTAGTTAATCAATCGTTTTCAAAAATTATCTCAAAGACAAGTATTTTCAAAGAGATAATATCGACAGTAACGTGAAAGTGTTTATTTGAATCAAACAAGATTTAAAAAAAAAAGTGGAGGTAACGAAGGCTCCTACTAACGAGGTTTCAACCAATGTCAAAGTCTAACTTCTCCTGAGTCAAATTTAAACGCTTGAACGCAAAGCAAGTGAGATAAAAGAATGGGTAGAACCGAGATCTAATAAGGTATAGACTTCGCAAGAATTTATAATTAACTAACCCGCATAACTTCGCTCGAGTCACTTCGCTTTTTTGAGAAGTCATGAAAAACGCCTTCATGAAACCACCGACTTTGTTTTTGTCCATATCCGCCTTTGGTGCCACCGTCCCACCGGACTTGACTTTGGTGCACACAAAATCGAGCTAAATGACCTTCTTCTTGAAATTTCAACTTCTATTATCTTGCCATGATTACCACCGGCGTGGTTACCATTCTTGCATGATAATTTCTCCCACGATGGTCAACATTGTTCGATAAATCGCTGCCACCAAAGATGATTATTATCGTGTTGTTGGTCGTTACCTTTTGTTTGAAATGAATCAACACTCTCATGTGCTTCATTGCTTATCTCAAAGATTTTCAATGTCATTCTCAAACACCGCTACAAAACAAGGGGTTAATTAACATATCACATATTATCCCTATACTCCGACCGACCAATTAAATACCAAATAAATTTAGGTAGGTCATACTAGTCAAGGAATTCCCGCCTCTCCCTCCTAGTTCTTATCTCACATCTCACCAGGATCATATCCCTAAGCTCGATATACCAACCGCGACGCCCCCAAAATTAGGTATACGCCACCCATCTTGGGTCGCCACTTATATGGTACATAAATTCAAATACAACTTAATTATACATCCGTCGGTAACATACGATATAACATAAATCGAGAGTTCTAATAGAAATATTGTCATTTAGACAATATCCATACTCAAGGAGTCCTCATTACAATTATTATCACACTATTTCACGTAATAGTGAGGACTACTAATGCTATCTTTCGACCATCACTCTTTTCCCGACTCGTCCCAAATTTATATTCTCATTTCCTCAAGAGAATAAAGGAAAGAAAAGGGTGAGCTCAACTAGCCCAAGAAGAAATATTACGACTAAGATAATGCGTAATAAATTATCATTAGCCTTCAACAAATGTTAAACCGATAAAATACAATAGACAACCAGCTTTAATCTGCAATGAATATACAATCCATTAAAAGAGTCAAGTAGAAAATAAAGTCTACTATCTTTTAGGTTTTAAAAGGTTTTCATAAATTTTTATCACTAAAACTCAGTTTAATGAATAAACCACAATATCTAATCATCCCTGCATTACTTGGCCAAGGATTTTCATCAAATTATCAATGGTCATGACTATACCGAATCACCCCTCGGTCATAATCATACCAAAAACTATCCATCATCGCATTACAGCCACATCGAGGACTTTTATCACATCATTTATAACAAGCCATGATTATACCAAATGATCCTCGGTCATAATCATACTAAGTTCATCTATGCACGTAAGCCAAAAGATAACATAATATAACATGAGGATGATGACAATGACATAATAATTCAATAAAACAAGTTCAAGAATTAATTTATTCAGAACTAATAACGTCCAAATTGTCAACATGATATCGCTTCAGAGAGAGTAAAATTCAAGAATGATCGTAAGAATATTTCCATGAAAAGATATCGATGAAACGCAAATATCAAGGATATTCTACTAATTTCATGGAGTATAGAAGTCAAAGTTTTAACTAACTCGGGTATAATAAAGAATGGAGTAACAAAAGAAATCACCACGCATGCGATTACTTGTATGACAAAGTTATTCCAATAGAATAATAATAACTTAACCAGTCGTAAAATTCACAATCCACAGGATGATCCAATGTAATAATAAATGCCAATAATAAACAATGGAACCAGTCCCATAAAACACACGCATGTGATATTTCAAATGTAATAATAAATGCGAATAATAAACAATGGAACTGTGTCCTGTAAAACACACGCATGTGATATTCCAATGTAATAATAAAGAATGGAATAATGTAAGAAGATCACCAAGTATAGGGATTCCACGATACAAAGTTATCCCAATGTAATAAATAAGAATGGAATAATATAAGGATTTCACCAAGTATAGGGTATGCCACAGATATCTGAGTTATGTATAGGGTATATGCCACTTTTACAAAAGTTATTCCAATGTAATAATAATGAATGGAATAATGTGTTTCTCTCATGAATAAGAAAGAATAACACTTTACGGTACAACAAATAATATCCCTTACCTGTAAGAACCGGATATCAAAAGTGAAGTAGCGAGTATCACTTTTCTTCTTTCTCTCTATAGATTTTCTCTCTATAGCTTCTCTCTATAATTTCTCTCTCTGTAGTTTCAAAGAATTCGTAAGAAAATAATGAAGGAATGAGCTTCATTTATAGAAAATAGAATGCATAGTAATTAATCCATGAACTATCCAGATTGATTTACTTTAATCGACGGTCCATATTTAAAGCAAAATCTTTTAAATAAAATATCATATATTCTATTTATATAAAAATATTTTACTATGCAAATACTATGCAACACTATGCAAAACACTATGCAACAACACTATGCATAATAAAATATAATATATTCTATTTATAGTAATAACTTTAATAAAGTATTCTGCTTTATATAAAAGATGTTTCGCTTTTATTACGTTAATAATACTTAATAAAACAAAACGTCATTATCGCTATAATAATTCATATTATTAATCGACAATAATGGAATCAAACCGAGTGACTTCTCACATAAGATCAATAATCAATACCGGTAATACTACGCAACCACACGACATCGTATTTTTACTACCTAGTAGTTCAACAAGATCAACCAGTAAAACTTCCGCCGTTATTTTAATAAAATATTTTTGTCGCTTTCTCAATCGACAATAATTACATTGTAGGTCCACCAATGATTGAGTAGTTGTATTTAATATTCC
Source organism: Panax quinquefolius (assembly GCA_020205615.1). NCBI lineage: Eukaryota > Viridiplantae > Streptophyta > Magnoliopsida > Apiales > Araliaceae > Panax > Panax quinquefolius. The sequence goes on along the minus strand of CM035174.1, from coordinate 95,789,512 downwards.
CGCTAAACCTAATATTCCCCACCAATCGAATATAATATAACCACTTGCATACTTTGCAAAATTTATAAATACTACCCACAACTATAATATTATCTCAAATTCACACCATAATATTAAAAATTATTTCGACAAAATTTAAATCTTTATTGATAAAATCTAGGGTCTCATAGAGAATGCAAACTACTATCTTCTATGTATGAATTTAAAAGTTCATCGTCTATCTTTTATCCATGTAACATCAATCAATATATATCGGAATCAAATATTCATCTTTGCACTACAGCCAAAGATATTAATCACTTATATGTTCATCTCAACACCGTTCATCTAAACTACTCATTTATCTCAACACTGCTCATCTTCAGACTACGGCCAAAGATATTTATCGAAATCATTCATCTTTGCACTACAAAGCAAAGATATTCAATAATATCATCATTTAAGACCGAGGATGATGAAAAATATTTTTAAAGAAATGAATCCAAAGAAACAAAATGACAAGGATTAAGGATTAAGGATTCAGACTTTCTTTTATCCATGTCCAAAACACCTCAAAAATAATTATAGTGGTGTAAAATTCAAGAATGATCAAAACATGGATACAATCAAAGCTAGTATCCGTATAGATATATTTTGGACGAAAAGGAAAATTTTCATTTTTCATGAATAAAGGTAGTATTCGTAAGATTGTATCGATGCGTGAATAATGGCCGTATATTTCGTGAATAAACAACTTCCGCTACACTAAAAATTCTAAATTTGATTAAAAGTTCAGATCAATAATTCTCGTGATAATGATATTAGAATAAATAATATCATTAAAAAAAATAATATCTCTTACCTCGAAAGATCAAGAAATTTCTTAAAATTTAAAACACCTGATATAGGTTATGACTTGAACTTGCACTCAGACCGATAAGAAAATACTCAAAATACTCACAAGAATACTTCGATAATATAGAGAGAAAAACTTCGCCTTACGGTGTAATTTTCAATTCTAACCTAAGCACCATATTTATAGGAAAATGCTTAGAACACCAAAAGCGAAAAATTTAATATAATATTAATATATAAATTAAATTTTCCTACACCAACCTTCCAAGAACTGAATTCAGCTCATTCAACACACATGTGTAATGACACACCATAATGAAAAAATGTTTTTATTATTTAAAATATTTTAAACTTCCAAAATCAATTATTTCAAGCTTCTAACTTCAATAATTCACAATAAATAGCCCTTTTGTCGTAAAATTTAAAACTCATGATTTTTTATAGGAAATTCAATTCTCTACAACTTTACGTAAGAAAGTTTTTCCAAATTCAAAACAAAAATTGACCAAAATCCACAAACCAAGCGATTTTACAGCTATAATCAAATTTCACCAAGAAATGGGGTCCACCGACACATAAAACATGCTTTAAATATTTTTGGTAAAAAAATACTCCTCCTTCACATATACTCATATATCCCACATTCATCGTAAAAATATCATCATTATTATATTATTAAAATATAATAATATATTTAAATGAATTATTTTATCAAAAAAAGATAAAATTTCAATTTTCAACAATTGTCACATTAAAAACTTTCTCCATCTATATCCACATAAAATCAATATTTTTCTCATCATATGAATCAATAATTAATTATTCACAAATAATATTACAGTAATCACAATATCGACAACTGTGCGAGCTCCTGTGAAAGAGGGCTTTCCAATAAGAATTTCTCCTCATCGACGCGCAATTAGGTGACCAAACCTCTCCTTAGATGTAACTTTCTAGACATCGCCAATAATGTTATCTAATAATATTATTCGGATAATATGAATTATTGCTTCGATAATGAAAATACCGTATAATGACAATTATCAAACGACAAAGAATATAAAATATCAACCCAAAGAATTATTAAATCAATAAAATCTTCAATAATAATTATCGTAACCATTATTGAAAGTAAAGCCTTCTCACGTAAGAATCAATAATTGCAATACTGCAATACCGTCATCTTCCGTGTTTTAACCACCGAGTATTTTTAATAAAGATAATCTGTAATAACTACGCCGTTATTTTTAAACAACTTATATTTGTCATTTTCTTCATCCAATCGCTTTCACATGGGGCCCATAAAAGATCAAGGCTGTGTCATACAAATATTCCCCGACAAAGCGAAAATATTCCACGACCAAACGAATATTCCCGACAACAATGAATATTTTATAACCACTTGCTTATTTTGAAATATTTATGATTTTATCCATAACTATCCACATTAATCAAATCAACCCTTACTATTTCAAAATAATAAATAGAAAATTAAATTTCATTAATAATAAGTTGGGGTCTTACAATTACGATCGAAAATTAGTTCATTATATCAAATACATCATTAAGATATATATTATCAACTATAATTATTCACGTAATTCAGTAATTAAAAAATTAAATTAACATATAAAATTACAAGATATATCATTATCCTTTCAAAATACGAGTTAGGATACGACATTTTGAAATTCTTAAAATTAATATGATTACATTTTATTTCAACCAATACAATCGTGAATATTTGTATTTTAAAAATATATGAAATATTAATTATTTTTAGTAAATATTACAAACTTGACCTGTTAAATTCAAAATGAAACTCTTATTTTTGATATGGAGGAAGTATTTTAACTAATATGGTTTGCTAGTATGAATTTAGAAGACCACATCATGCGTGTTATTTCAAATCCATCCCTTCTGAGTCTTTTAAGAATCACAATTCCTATTAACACAAGTGACTAAATAGAAAGCCCTATTTTAATTGGCAAATGAAAAAGAAATTTCATTAAACCCAAAATAATAATAACTTGAAACTGTTTCTTCAAAAACTTGGGACTGGAATTTTATTTTATTTTTTAATAACTTCAGAAGCTAAGCAAATCATATAACCCAAGACCCAAATGTAATATAAAAATGCATTAGATAGATAAAAGTTCTTCTTTTCTTTCTTATATATATGTACTTGAGAAGTTTAAAGCTTGAGTGCAAGTTAATTAGTCCAATATTCCATTTCACCCCATTAAAATCACTTTCAAAGGTCCTATACCCCCTCCCCCTCCCCCACTCCCTCGTCCAATGCTCTGTCACATGAAAGCTTAAAAAGAAAAGAAAACATTAAAAAAAATGAATGGCTAAGGGGAAGTCTGCATCTTGATGAGTTATTTCCATATTTAGCCTTCTGTTTTGCTTCTTCTTCAATACTTCTTCCGTTCTTTTAATATAAATTCGTTTTAGAAATTGTCTACGATTGTATAAATTAAATATACTATCAATTATCTATATCACTATATTGAAGATGTATTTATTAGGTAAAAATAAAGAACCAAAGTTATAAGTATTTATTACTTGGGGTAATATTGAAAACTAAACAATTAATGTTTACTTGAAATTCTCAAACGACTTATAATTAGAAACAAAAATATTTTTCTAAAACGACTTATATTAAGGAACGGAGGGAGTACAAACTACCAACAAATTCAGAAACCACACTAGAGATGTATAAATAAGATGTAATCTACTATAAAGACAAGAAATTAATTAGCTTCAAGAATTAATTAGTTACTAAAGGGGGTCACTGTTTACTTTATAAATATCAGCCTCCTATTGCAACTCCCTTCCATTTTCTGCATCTTTCCTGTTCAGATTTGTGGAAAAGAATAGAGTGAAAAAGAAAAGGTAGAAACTTACCCTTTGTTTCTTAGTAAGCTGAGAAATTTGGATAACAACGTTTTGGGACAATTATTTTTCTTTCAAATCTCATCCTCATTACTCCAATATATATACCTAGTTGGAGTTGGATTAGGTGTTACATTATTTTTATTTTTATTTTTATTTTTGGCTATATCTTCTTAGCAATTAGACAAAAGGGCTAATGAATTATTTGCATACTGATTTTTTTGTGCTTGAAATTTTTGAATCAGCTAGTAGCTAGCTAGCTGCAACTATGTCATTTCCCAATAATCAATCTGGGGATATATCCCCCCAGAAAAAATTGGGTAGGGGAAAGATTGAGATCAAGCGGATCGAAAACACGACGAATCGTCAGGTCACTTTCTGCAAGCGCCGCAACGGTTTGCTCAAGAAGGCCTATGAATTATCTGTTCTATGTGATGCTGAAGTTGCACTAATTGTCTTCTCTAACAAGGGCCGCCTTTATGAGTATGCTAACAACAGGTATATATATATATATATATATATATATTGATCATCTCTAATCTTAACAAAAATTTCCAAGACTTGTTCTTTTCTCTCTTTAGGCACACCACAATTTTTCCTTGTTTGTACTTTTGTTGATTTTCTTCTTCTTTCAAGAACTTTCCCAACTTCCCTATTTTTCCATGGTGGAAAAAATCTAGGAATTTTTGTCTAAAATGAGTAGGAGTAGTTTAGTTTGGTAAATTTATGCCTGTTTGCCTATTTAAGTTTGGGCTGCATAGTTTTTTGGGTGATTTAAGCACACAAGGACACAATCATGTTGCTGTATAGAAAGATTCACTTGTCTTTCTTTTTTTCTGTTTTGTTTTTTTCCCCCTCATTAATGAGCTTTATAGAGTGTAAATAATTTCTCTTTAAATCCCATTTTAATTTAGTTCAAGTTTTAGTAGATTCATAGATCTGTTTGAAATAGATGGAAATAGAAGCAACAAGCAAAGATTTGGGAAGGTATGCAGAACTCTGAGATCATCTTCCTATTTTCCTCCATTGCTGTTAACTTTGCCTCTTTCATGATCTATTTTCCTTTTTCTCTCCTATAAGGCTAGGAATAAGGCCTACAAGAGAAACCTGTCAAGCTCCCATTTGCCCATTTTTTCCATCTCTTGACACTTCCTTAATTAATAATAACAAGTCAGTTGAGCAACGCAAATTAAGCAAACAAAAGGACTGATCCAAGAAAGATGTCATAAGCCTCATTAAAAAAGAAAATTAGGGTTTATAAATTTTAAATCAGTCTCGCTTGAAACATGTCAAAATATGAAAGATACCCTTTTCAACCAATCACAAGTCCAAATTAGGGTTTGCACTTTACTCACAGTTTTCTTGACTTTCCCTCAAATTCAATAAATGGGTTTCACATGTAGACTCTCTTTTAGGTCAAAATTAATCATATTAGGGCTTATCAGTTGCATAACCATAATGGGTATTTCTTATATCTGGTGATAGATCTCTCTCAACCAATCAAAATCCAGTTAGGGTTTTTCAATGTATATAAAAATGTAATCTTTATTAGGTCATATACGGTTGTATAGTCTAGTTAGAATTGAAGAGCCAAATTAGGGGATCTTGTTTTCTTGTTCTTAGTTCCAAGAATCTTTGGTCTGTCACACACGATTTTTCAGTTCCTGACTTCTTACAAAAAGAGTTGTGTGTAATGATACCTATATACATCACTCCTGAACCCTAATTTTTATCTTTTGGTGAAAAAAAGAAGTTGATCTTTTTTGGCCTTTAGAAAGTAAAAAAAAATTATATCTTTAGGTCCCTCAGTTAAGGCTTTCACAAAGCTTCAGAAGCTGTTGAAACTAAAACAGCAAAGAAACAGATGTGAAAGAGAGGAGAGAGAAATTGGCCTCAACTTTGGCCCATTATTTTGTCCCACTAAAACCGTCGCCTCATTCCTTAGTGACCTAGCTAGGTTTTCTTGGTTATGTTGTAGATCTTGCTTAGGTATAGAAACTAGAAAGATATATATATATATATATATATATATATAGAGAGAGAGTTCGATAACTGGGAGCCAATGGGAGAGTTTTGATTCTGAAAGCTATTATTAGGCTTTGTTGTTTCATGCAAGGGAAAGAGTACAACAATGGATGAGAGCTTGAAATGGACGGCTCTGATATTACTCAGAAGTTACAGACAGAGAAGACTGAATTTTTCACAGTATTAACTCACTTTCCCTTTGTGGTTTTTGGAGTTACCGCGAGGTGGGTAAAAGAGTAGTGTGTAATGGGATTACTCATGGGGTAAATGGGTGTCTGACAAGTGGCATAGATCTTAACCGTGGAAAGACTGAACCAATCATATCTTCTGAAGATATGCCAGTATGGCAGAGACAGCCAATCACTAGGTCGAAGAAGTTAAGGTAATGTCACTTAAAGGAGAGTTTGAGATTGAGTTGAGTGAGTCTGACTTAAAATAACAAAGATTTTTTTTTCATTCATTTTGCTTTACGTGTTGGGTTTAATTTTGTGATAGAAATGGTTGATTTAACATTCCATAAAAATATTTGGCGGCAATTCAATATTTGGCTATGATCCTCATGTTAAAGTTGTGTTTGATAAATTTGAGAATTAAGATCTGAATTATTATGATGTTTTAATAAGTTAGATCATCCGAATTGGCATGATGTCCAGAATCTAAAAATTATTTGATAACTAAAAAGTAAGTTTGCCTCTTAATGATTACTTATTTTACTATTTTAAAGGGTAAAATTTTATTTAATAATTTTAAATATTCAATTTAATAAAATGAGTGCATACTATTAATTGTTGAATATATTTATATAAAAAAAAGTTATCTAAAAAAATTCATTAAGAGACATCTTAATTATTAAGATTTCATTTCATTGGACGCCTTACCGATTATTCGTAGATAACAAAAAAACAATATATAATTTTCTTAATGAATAATTTAAGATGTAGGTATTAAGAGAATCAAATATAAATAATCATCATCACCTAAATATGTGTACATTTCTTTGAACAGTACATTATGGTATTCTTGATTTAACCATTTCCTAGAAAAATGATTTTGGCTACAGTGACAACCCTGCTGCAGCAAACAAGAGAAAGATAGCTACCAAATGAGCTTAGTCAATTATTACTTTGTTACAATTACAAATAATTTTTTTAAAAGAAAAAAATAATAATTTTGTGGCCTTGAAGCCATACAGAGTCTAAAATTAATGTTGGCATTTTTTAAAACTCTCTCTTTCAAAATTGAAAAAAGCAGTATCTTGGCTTTTGAGATTTCATTGGAATTTATTATTGGGTTTTGAGATATTCATAACTTATCTAATAGAGAGAGATTTAAGATGTAGGTGTCATTGCAGCATGCTGGCTCTGAATTACATAGTTTTTGTTTTGATTTAAGCGATGAAATTTATTTGTTGAGAAGTTATTGATTCTACCGATTAAATGCAATAAAGTTCCTGGATTTGGAAAGTTTCCTATATTTCAATCAATTAACTTACTCAAAAAATAAACTTCATCTTAACTCCAAAAAAATTCGTTTTGTTCTACTAAATGCAACAAAGTTCTTGGATTTTTCAAGAAAGTTATGCTATGTTTGGATTGAAGTAATGAATGTGGGAATGAAATGACTTATTCCTATAGAATGAAAAAAATAATGTTTGGTTGCGATTGGAATAGATTGAATCATTCTCATTCCTCCCAAATTTATGAATTTTATTACTTGGGAGAGAGAGAGTATGGAATAACTCATTCTAACTAGAATAGAATGAATCATTCCACTATCCATTACATTCCTTCAATCCAAACGTAACATTAATGAATTCACGAGGATAATTATAATTCGGCAAAACGAAGGGACTTAAGGTTATTCTTTTTTTTAATATTTATATTCTTTTTTGGTAATATCCATAATGGTAATATCCTAACATTTTTTTGTACTGTAAAACCAATTTTTTCCCAACAAGACAAAACATAACTATAATCCAAGGCCAAAATAATAATATTGCCAAGGCCAACATAAATATGAATTACCAAGGCCAACATGAATATGACATTAAACTAAAGTTCTAATCAACTAAAAAGTATATCAAATATGCATTTAATTAAACTAACGTAAATATGTTAAAACTATATAAAGTAATGATAATTAAATGTTACAATACGTCAAAAATCAACTAAACTATTAAAATTTACATCACATTAAGCTAAAAACTAAATAAATATGTACAAATCATTTACAAAACTAAGTCACGGGTAGTCGTTGTCCAACCGGTCAAAGATCGCCAAATTCGTCACACCTTCGCTGATACAATATAATGTAACTCATTAGTCCATTACATATATATATACGCTTAAAGATAACTAATTAAATGAAAATTACATAACATGTAGAATATATACTTGAATTTAACGAATAGTATATCACGAGTAATGAGGGTCGATCGACATAAAGATCGCCCAAACGCTCCCAAAGAGTAAGGTAACCACCATCCGAACAATCTCGCTGCCAGATCGCGACGAATTTAACCGCTTCCGGAGGAATACTCAGACTATCGACGGCAAGTGGCACCAATCGCAACGCCTGCAAGTGTCGATGGAGGCGAGAACATGGGTGTCCGGTCAAACGGCTAATAGTGGATTCGCCTCAAACCTCTCCGACACCGCAACCACAACTCACCGAACAAAGCATCGCCCAAACCAAATACCAGATGTGATGATCCCACGAAGAAGGCTCTTGACGCAGACAACTAGAAACCTACAAAAATAAATATAACATGAATAATATTATAATTAAGTTTACTTTATTCATAAACAAGAAATAAACTAAAATATTATACCTCCAAAAGCAAAGGTATTATTTTTATTTTATTTTATTTATTTTGTCTTATATTATATTATATTAAGCAATTTATTTTTGAAATTAATTTATTTTATTTATATCTTATATTATTTAATTTAACTAGTTTATTTTAAATAAATTTATTTTATATTATATTATATTATTTAATTTAGTTAAATTACATTAATTATTTTTATTTATTTTTAATATATATTATTATTTAATTTAATTAATTAAATTAATCTATTTTTTATTTTATTTATATCTTATTATATTAAATTAAAGGGTTAAGTTCGGATGACCACCCTGGATTTTGGCGCTTTCACGTAATCACTTGTAGATCGAAAAAGCTACATTTAAATTCCGACTTTTGAGTTAAAGTGAATAATTACTTTCTCATAAGCACTCACATTTAAGTTGATAAAGACTTAATTACCCTCCTTATAAACGACATATATAGTTGCTAAAAAAGAATGGTTGAATTTTCTTAAATTTAGATAAGACAATGATCGATCAACTACTAAAGGAGTAAAAGTAGGATCGTATAAGTGGGAAATCGGCGAGGAACTTCAAAAAATTAGATTACATGCCAATACTTTTTATAATTGAAAATATACAAGGACATCTTAATCGGTTTTGAATTTCTCTTACAACAGAAAAAAAAGGAAACTAGAATGACTGTATTCATTGAATGATTGATCCCAACAAAGCTAATAATACCACATCATATAACACAACCAAGTCTCGAAGTCAGATCTATTATCTCCATTTGTCCCAAAATAAAGCTACAAAGAATCCCTTAAATCTCTCTCAAAATATAGAAACCACAACAATTCCAAACTCCTAAACTCCAACTCCTAATAAAGCTATACTATACATTTAAAAGACACTCTAAATGAAAATCATCTCTCGATTGCGATTTAAAAGACATTGACTAAAATCGAAGTCACGGTTAATACCATCACTCCTGACAAGACCTCATAAATTCCACCAATGATCCCACCAAGATTAACCATAATGATTAACCAATCTCCTTTGAAGTTTTGGAATCTATAATGATGACTCTCTCACTCAAATAGGTCCCCACCAAATGGATGCCCATTCCCTGCTACCAAAACTCCTCTTCCCAAACACAAAGTTCAAGAATTCGCCTATTAGAGTTGGTGAATATTCCATGATAATTATAACAACCATTTTCGAGATTTTTGGATCAAATGCCAATACAAAAAAAATCATTACTTTCCTACTTAACAACAATCTAATTGATAAAACACAAAAACTTAATGAACCCGACAATCAAAAAGAGCCTTTCGACCATTAGGGAAACAATGAATTGAATTTCCCATAATTCTACGTTTGTGACCAATTTAGAAAAAATAAGAGTTCCAATTAAGCTCAATATATGCACCCAGTTAAAAAAGGACAAAGAAAAAAGCTGAATCTTGGCGATGTAGAACATATCTCCATTACTCTTTATCTGCATAACCATCCGCCAGACCGCTTTCCTTTTCCTTAACTTCATAGACTCTAGTTTCTCATCAACCTCTTTCCAATTGGTAACTTCCTCGCAAATTGCCTAGCTCACTCCCCCACTTTCCACTCTCTTCCTTCTTCTTCTTCCCTTTGATCCGTATCCGGCCCCCATTAACCTTGACTCAAACTGACTCCTCTCCTCTCCCTAAGACTATCAAAAGCTCCAAATTTAAATATCCCTCATCTTCCTTTCTTCCCCAAAATAATTTTCAAAAACCTCTCCCTCTCTCTCTTTCTAAAAACCATTCACATGACTAGAACGCTTTTGGAAGATCACAAGTCACAATTAATCTTATAGCAACAAGATGAGCTCTAATGGATGTAAGGGTTGTTGGTGGGTGAGGTCATTAGGAGTGGGTTGAGATCTGCAATCGGAGGGGGGAAGGATGTAAGAACATACCCGATTCTTGCTCTTCTAGCTCCCCGAACTTGTGGATCTTCCCCGATTAGGTCCCATTTTTCCGGGTTTTGGGGATCTTGATTTTCTAGGGTTGTGGGTGATTGAGGTTGAGAATGTAATTGTTCTTGTGGTAGTTGGTTGGCTGTCAATGAGAGATCGATGCTTGTTGTGTCAATTGACATTTTGGAGATGAGAGAGAGGCTGAGAATGTTAGAAAGGAGAGAGGAAATGGCAAGCGTTTAGAGAGATGATGTAGGTGAGAGTCAGTCTTGAGAATAAGAGGAGAAGAGAGGAAGAAGAAGGTATTTCTGACATTTATTATGTTTTTTAATTGTTATAGCCCTTTTCACGCTATACAACCTTTTGGCGTTAGGCTTACACATACCCAGTTAAGTTGGATGAAAAGGTGACGTTTTCACTCAACTCAAAAGTCTGGAGTTAAAATGTAGCTTCTTCGACTATAAGTGGTTAAGTGAAACGAGAATTAAACCTCGGTGGTCATCCTAACTTAACCCTAAATTAAATTAAATTTATTTTATTTATTTATTTTGTACTATATTATATTATATCATATTATTTTTTATTTAGTTGTGCAAAACCATATAATGGTACTTAGTTAATTTCATAAAATTTTATTAGTAGATAAGAAACTAAGTAAATGCTACTTAGTTAATTTCATTTTATTTTAGTAGTTAAGTATTAATTTATTTATTACCTTCATAACTTTTATAACTCCCCAAATTTAAATTTCATTTAAATAAGTCTACACCCAATTCTAAATACACCTTATCGCAATCCATAAGCACTTTCAATTGATGACAATAATATAGGTATAACGTTAGTAGTAAAAAATGCAGAGAATGTACAAGGCAACAAAAATAGAAAATGGACAAATTGAATTAAAATGAGTACAAATTGAACCAACCACATTAGATTTTTGAACTAAATAAACTTATTGAATCACATTAGATTATAAGGCAAGAATCAAATCAATGTAATTAGTCTACCAAATCAGATATTCAAACAAAATAAAAACAATGAATCCCTAATTCAAAGAAAGACCCAAATCACAATTTCTGCTTCCTTTTTAATCCCAAATTTCAAAGAAATTCATAATAAATTTCAAGAATATAATTAACTAATTAGACCAATTTCAAAACAATATTCAATTTAAATACTAATTAGACCAATTGCAAAACAATATTCAATCTAAATACACACAAATATACCTTGAATAATAAGGTCTTTTTACGAATCAATATTGATTAAATATACAAAGATATTCACGCCAGAGAATCCTAGTCCGGAATTATGCCACTTGAAAACTTGTCTCATTGGTGAAATAAAATCTCAATCACAAACCGGCCATAGAATGGATAAAATTATTTTTAGTACTTACAGGACATCATTTGTTAGCTTAGGCAAATTCTAGGTGTTTTTTCTTTCTGTGAATCAAATTTAAGAAATGTCAAGACTTTAGAAGAATGTTAAGTCATAGCTCATGAGTAATGTAAATATCTTTCAAAGTACCAGATTTTGGTTGATATATTGCAACTTATGATTCATTTTTTTTTTGCAGGTGTAGTGTTTGAAAAACAGTCGATCTATTATCAAGCATTAATTAGTTTGCTTAGGCTGATTGTTTGGAGGGGTAGGCTAGATACAGATTTTCTTTTTCTTTTTCACAAAGGTATTTTGATAATTAAAGTCCAATTGGACTTTAGCACCCTAAGCAAGAATCATACCACTAGACCTAATGCCCATGGCTAGATAGAGATAGAGGCTTGTTTAATTACTTGTATACAAAAGTGCTAGCTAGCTGCCCTTCTTATGCTTGATGGAGACTGACCTAATAAGTTGATGATATTTACTTCTTACCACACACACACACACACACACACACATATATATATATATATATATATGACCATTGTTTGTTTTCTTTTATTCTTGTTTGTTATGCTTCTACTCTTTCTACTCTTTAGTTTGGATGTGACGTACAACTTATAATAAAATTTATGTTTAATATATATGTATGTATGCATGTATATATTCTTTGATTGCAGTGTTAAAGAAACAATTATCAGTGTTAAAGAAACAATTGAAAGGTACAAGAAGGCAAACTCGGATTCTCCTAATACTACTTCTGTTTCTGAAGCCAATGCTCAGGTAAATTATAGAAACAATATAATTGCTACATAATCACTAACACAAATTAAACCAAAAATTATTAGATTCTACATTCTAGCATGACATCTCTCAAAAAATCCACTATATCAGGGAAAAAGAAAAGAAGAAGGTAATAATATATTGCACTTGATTCACTGTTTAGCCTCATAAAGTAAGCGACGCTTAATTAACTATGTTATTTGACTTTAAATAGATGATTAATCTTGTTCAAAGGTCTACAATGAACACTTTAAGATATGAAGTTTTTCATCTTACTCTGTCTGTCCTTCTCATATTGGCTACTGTATAGTGTATCTAAGGCGTGTCTTGGCATCTGTACATTCATGTGTATATATGTATATACACACTTTCCCACACACACACAAAAAAAACATCTGTTTTCTCTTTTCATAATGATATATGCAAAAAGGAAAATGCAAAAATAATCACATATAAACATATTGTATTACCAATACAATATGTCATTTTATGATCTAAAAATAGAAATGAATAATAATTTTGAAACATACGGAATACGTACAATTTTAAAACAGTCTACATTTTTAGCGTACCTAGCTAGAAACAACGTAATCAGCATCTGATGTTAAATGCTTGTCAAAAAAATCATCTCAGTATTACCAGCAAGAAGCCTCAAAGTTGCGCCAGCAAATTTCGAACATGCAGAACCAAAACAGGTATTTTGTAAGATTGTGCATGCCCATTTCTTTTTCAAACAAGCTAGGTTGATCATGTTGAGACTTTCACAAAGGTCCTTGTACAGGAACATGATGGGTGAAAATCTGGGAGATTTAAATATTAAGGACCTAAAAGGCCTGGAAACTAAACTAGAGAAAGGAATTAGCAGAATCCGCTCCAAAAAGGTTGTTTTGTATCTGTATATTTATAATAACTAATTAATGGGTTCCCATCCGTAGCAATATGTTGTCACGGACACTATTCTAACAATCAAATTCCTAGCCGTTCATTTAATTATTGACCACTGCCGCTATATCATATCCTCTAGCGGCAGACACCTTGCTTTACTCTCTAATACAGGTTAACCATGGAAGACTGAAGCCACGGAATACAGTTCAGATAACACCCCACCTAGAGCCAAACTTAAAAGTAACAGAGGCAGACATTCCTTTTCCTTTTTTTCTATTTTATCATTTTATTTTAGAAATGAGAAGCAGACATTCATGAACATACAAGTTTAACAAATAGTACATGACAAATACTCGCACTGAAATTCAAAATTAAATCATCTCCATGTGATGCTAAGATATCAAACACAATTAAAACAAAATCAACAAGATAGGCATGCATGCACTGCCGATATAAACAAATACAGAAAATCTAATAAGGTGAAATGATAGAGAGAAAAAAAACAGAGAGACAAGTTGGGCGATGAAAGCAGAGAGAAAAAGAGGAGAGAGAGAAAATTCAGTGGGTAACTTGTATTAGAGAGAAAAGCAAGGTGATCTACAGAGGACAGTTATTAATTAAATGGAGGGTAATTATGTAACATTTTTGAGCTGTTAGTATTTTTTCTAGGGACATGGATCTAGTTAGTTGACTTTATTCTCAATCCTTAGATATCATGATAAACCGTTAGCGATTTGGTTATTGAAATAGTATCGGTAATAACCGGTTGTCACGGATGCAGACCTTAATTAATTTTTCATATTTAAGCATTTATTGTTATTGAGTAGAAAATTTCTTAATTTTTGCATGCTGCAGTCTCATTGATTCCCTCTAACCGCTCTCTTTGTAAATTTGCAGAATGAACTCTTATTTGCTGAAATTGAATATATGCAAAAGAGGGTATTTATTCATACTCCACTTGCTTTTAGACGGGAGTTGTTAACATGAAGTTAATTTTAATCAATTAATTAATATAACGTCGAAAGTTGAGGATCTCTTTCTCTCTTTGCGTGTCGAAGAGAAAAACTTACAATAAAATCAACTTTATACTAACCGTATCCCTTTTTAGATACATTTCTTCTAAAGTTGGGACTTTGAAGAAAAAAATTATTTTTCTAGACTTATGCCCGATATTAATTGGAAATTAATTTTATTTGTCCTGCAAAATTCGATCTTTCAAATTTAATTTACAGAATCTTAAAATTCATTTGATTTTAAAGAAAAATTGTGGATTGCAGGAAATCGAGTTGCATAACAATAACCAATATCTTCGATCAAAGGTATATATCTCTGCCATTCTTGTCATTTACGATTACTGATTCAGGGATAATTGTGATATATGTGGTCTGAATTAATTGTGTGTGAATAAGAAACATTAATTTCAATTGTATGAGTTGTTTACATGCATGTAGATTTCTGAGAATGAGAGAGCCCAGCAGCACATGAACTTGATGCCAGGAAGTAGCTATGAAATTGCCCCACCTCAGCAGTCGTTTGATGCTCGAAACTACCTCCAAGTCGATGGGTTGCACCACCCTAACAACAATCATTACTCTTGCCAAGATCAAACACCTCTCCAGTTGGTGTAAGAATCTAGCTAGCTATTTCAATATTATTGCATCATATATATATACTATATATATATATATATATATATATATATATATGTATATGATATTCTTATTATTTTTGAAACCAATACCAATACCAGGAGGATTGTATTGCTATCACTATAGCGGGTGATATGATCTTCTTATTATGAAAACACAAAGAACAATATTTATTTTTGGTTGATATTATTAACTATGTTTTTACTAATATTAATTAAAAGCAAAAGACTGACGATCTTAATTAATAAATTCCGAGTGCTGAAATAAAATTAAATTTTGAACCCTTGTTTTTTAGGGGGAGCTCAATTATACTCTTTTACATTTTGTACAACTATATATGTATGCATGAATTTAAGTACAAGAGTGAAGGCTATTTTCCTATTCATGTTTCCTTTCTTTTTTATTACTTGGTACTCACACATGCAGTACCCTCAAACTAAACTGACAAATACCAAGGGATGTTTGTCTAATATGCATTCTTTCTGTATTATGAATTCAGTTAAAATGCGTGTATGCTTAACAAAGGCTTCTGCGGTTTCTGGTGATCGATCTCATTTTATGTGGAAAAAGAAGTGTCAGTTATGAAATGAAGGCTTATCTGTTTGAAGATTAGCAATGAGAGATCAACATGAAGCATGTTGAGAGTCTTAATTTGTACTTTAATTAATTCTTATTACATTGTTGGTTAATTTGTGTGCAAGTAGTGAAGATTTTCTATATATGCTTTATTATGTTTTATGCTTGAACTTTGTTGATGTCAGTTACATATGTAACTAGCTAGCTTGCTTGTTTAATTTCCGTTGTTTGAGATATTAATTAAATGCATTTGCTTTCATTTATCATGCTATTTATATTTTTGTTTAGAATATATCATTTACAAATTAAATAATTTTTTAGTTTTTGTTAAAAATAAAAACCTTCTTAATTAAAGCCTTGAGAATAAGTAGTAATATTATATATAACTACATCTTCTGGGGGTTGGTGATAAAAAGAAAAAGGAACTCTAAATACACACACATATATATATATATATATATATATATGTTTGTGTGTGTGTTAATTATCTATTATATATCTATTACCTATTACTATATATATACTACATATTTCGTATAATCATGTGTTGTATTATTGCAAGAGTAATTGCACATGCGCATATATTAGAAATATATACAATAATTTAGACATACATATAACCATTCAATTTCATATTCAGTGTATTACGATCATCCATATTATATTATTAATACTCGAATTATAACACCAAATCGACACTAGTCCGTGCCTGACACGAATTATCAATCTAGTTATAAAAATACAACAAATAATACTTGGTACGACACAAGATAAATTTTCATATGAGAATTAAACCATTTTCAAGTGGTTATATATATATTGTCATGCATGGGCGTCATAGCCTTCACTGAAGGTGAGCTAGGGTGTATATATCCATGGGATAAGTGTCGCTTTCTCTTTGAGCACGGTATGATCTTTGAGCAGCATTCCTGTTTGCAGCCTCTGAAGGATGGAATGCGTCCCAAAACAAATACTCACTCCTGTTTTGACATGGGATTTGTAGAGGAATACATGGTAGACTATTATTCTTCCCTACTCCGCAGCATGCGGTGTTTGTCACCCTAAAACCTATTTTTATGTCAACCAAAAATAAAATAATAAATATTCAATTAATTCCATAAAGTATAATTAGTTACTCCAGGGATATTTTTTACCGAAAGTTATATGTTTATTTTAAATATATATTAGTTAAAAATTCAGAAACAAATTAATAAGCAGAGGTTTGCATATATATATACCAAGAGATGAAGGATCTGCAATTGCTTCAAGTGTAAGATCATAAATGTTCACGTAAATAAAATTTGCATCGATCAGATTGTTGTTGAGCTCATCGACGAGTGATCTGAGCCTGGTGTTGAAAAACTGGACTGGTGTATTGAATTTATCAACACATGAAGAACCATTCAGTACTCCATTTGTACCAATCTCATTTGGGGTGCACCCTACAGGAGCTACTGCATACAATGCAACCTTTCTTGCTCCATTGCTGTACAGATTCTGATTAATATCAAAAAACAAGAACAATAAAATTTTAAAAGGTAATAATTATATGCATATATACATATATAGGGATATATTAAATATATATATATATATATATATATATATATAGCAAAGATCAGTAAAATTATATAAATGTACTTAATGATATTATCCATTTGTGATGACAGATTGTAACTCTATCTAAATTCAATACTTTTGGGTTATATATTCAGTAATTAAAAAAATCCATATCAAAAATAAAAATTTACTGTATAGGCAGCTGACCTTAATTTGTTCAGAATATTGTTGAATAAGGACATCAGCATATTGGTCGGGTGTATACATTTGACTTGTTGGATAAACTATTGGCAAAAAGTAGTTGTTAATGTAATCGTTACTGCCGATTCCAACATAATATAAGCACTTGTTCAGGTACTTAGTATTAGTAGATTCATTACTTCCACTTATGTTGGTGATCCGAGAGATTGTTTTTTGATGATTTTCCAACTGCTTATCTAGGCTGATTCGGTCACCCTGCATAATTAAAAAGGTTAATTAATTAACTAATTTTTTAATTAGCAAAATGAATAAATTTTATTAATAATTTATATATAATTATTTGTCAATACCAAATGCTGTCCAGTTTCATTTCGTATTCCTGCTCCCGCAGATGCATAATTGATGCCTAGTAGTATATTAGACCGACTTGAATCAGCAAGAGGTGGAATGTAATCTTTGAAGCCCAGAAGTTCAGCTGTAAATTAAGATAAATATTCAATTAGTAAATATGATATATAGTTCTACCCATGCATCTATAAAGAAAATTGATGCTGAAATAGAGTGGACTCATGTTGTTTTATGTTTTCAATTATACACGTACTCTATATATACATATATATAGAGAAATGATCCATAACAAGTATTTTTTATGGATTAAAAATGGACTAAAAATGGACAAATATCATTATTGGCATCTAATACAGGAACCATGACAGAAATTAGAACTGACAAATTTACGTTCGCTATTAAAGTAACGCACACGACGTAACCCGTCGTCTGCTACTAATAATATAGCGGACGTGAATTTTTAAGTTCTAATCTCATACGTTGATTTTTGTATTGGACGATAAATATGATGTTTGTCTATGTATTTTTGATTCATAACAAATACGTGCTATGAATTATTCCCCTCATTCCGCAAAACATGAATAGATACTAACCATTTTTTTTGTGAGGGGTTTCTAAGCTAACCCTATGAAGAAAATACACATTTTTATATTATTTTTAACAAAAAAAATACAGGAAATTATTTTGGTAAGAGGGAGAAGGAGAGAGATTGACCAGTGATATCAGCCATTGTTAGACCATTGGTAAACCTTCCGGTGGATTGACCATTTGGAAAATCAATCCCATAGGGCGGATAATTGGATTTAGCCAGTGTCAAAAGGTTATTATTATTGCCATTATCGACCAATGAATCTCCAAAAATGAAGAAACAAGGCACTTCTGGTTCTCCTTCAACCCAATATGACAAGCTAGAAAAAAATAGTACCATAATAGTAGACACCATGCTGCATTTCCTAACCTCATAGGCCATCGAAAATTAGTTTTAAATTTTATAGACGAGGGTCAAAAAAAAATCAAAGGATAGATAAAATATATATATATATATATATATATATATATATATATATATATATATGTTTCAAGAAGAAGCTAGATGAAGGTTGTAAATGAATAGGAGTGAGCACAAATGAGCTGGAGATAATTTAAATATGATCGAGCTAGGTTGGGTATATAATAAAGGGATCCCCTCAGGGTGAAGTTATCAATTTCAACAGAGTAAGTTTTATAATCTGTTATTGCATTGATTATAAAAAATATTGCATTGAAAAATTTTAAAAAAATTGTTGCATAAATTAATACAATATTGTCTATAATCAATGTAATAAAAAAAATTACGAATTTACTACGGTGAAGTTGGTTGATGTCCACTTCACCGCAACTGTGAACCAATATTAATTTTGAACTATTGAGTCAAGTATCCCTTTTTATTACTATTAGTTAATATTGAACCCTAACTCCATATTATTCTAATCCGCGAGATATAGACAATAGTGTATGGCAAAAATGTTATTTCCTCCATTCCCAATTATAAGATTATTATTAATTTTTAAAAGTTAATTTAAAATATTTTTAAATTTAAAATTGATATGATTCAATTAAAATTTTAAAATAATAAATCTTATAACTAGTAGTTATTATTTTTACTTAGTTTATAATATTTATAATTGTAATTACATAAACTAAATAAATTTATGTCAATTTTGAAAATGTTTAAAATTAATTTTTTTAAAGTCAAAATTCAATATTATAATTTTTAACGGAGTGAGTATAATAAAGATATATGAACTTTCTAGATTTCAAAATATAAAGTATTTTTTTATTATTATTATTTTGCATTTTATATATGGTTGTGCTCTTATATTTTAAAACACTAAATATATATATTGACCGCAATCAATCAATCAAAATTACTAGATAATTAACAAAAAAAAATCTTGGGAAATTTTTGTTAATACCTACTCCGTGTACTATTTTGATTGATCATTAATACCTATTTCGTGTACTCAAATTTTCTAACATCAAAGCTAGATTGACCGCAATCAATCAATCAAAAATTTATTTTGTAAAATAATTACAATTGAATAAGTTGAATTGATCATTAAATTAATTACTAGATAATTAACAAAAATGAATGAAGCTAGATTAAAATTAAGGATTCTCCAACAAAAAAGAAAAGAAAAGAGAAAACGTTGAAGAAACATATAAAAAAGTTATCACATGTTGCAAGCTTGTAATATCTAAATTCGTAAATTGATTTGGAGAGAGGACGAGGTTGATTGATTGATGATAAAATTTATTTTTGGATCCCATATGAGCAACCTTTTTCTTGGGAAAAGTGTGCATATATACATACACGATAATACGAACAAGATCAATCTCCCATGACCATGCATACATTGACTTATGTAAGTATATGTCATTATTTTAGTTAGACAGATAACTGACTCCACAAAAATAGGGGTCCTTCCTAACTTACTCCACGCTCAAAGTTTTGGTTTTACTTGTATATAATATAGCAAATGTCATACCCTTCTGAGTTCTGAAGAACAAGCCAACTAATTGCATGTCCAATATAAATTTTATTAATAATTTATATATAGTAATTTGTCAATACCAAATGCTGTCCAGTTTCATTTCGTATTCCTGCTCCTGAAGATGCATAATTGATGCCTAGCTAGTACTAGTATATCAAGCAAAAGGTGGAATATAATCTTTGAAAACCGGCCCAGAAATTCAGCTGAAAAGATATAAATAATTCAATATTTAGCACCATAGTTTTTGGACTTGGGATGGAATGAGAGAGATTTATTAATTGATCATCAATGATAAATATTTGTTGGGAACGGATGCATGTATTTTAAGATCGAGTATGAACGACCATTTTCTTGGGAAAATGAACAAGATCTGAGTTTCCCATGCATACATTAATTGATTTGTGTAAATTATATTGTAAAATCGATAATAATGAAATAAATTGTTATTCTTCTAAAAAGTTGTAAAAATATTTTTTTTTTTCAAAAAAGTCAATTATCATAGGTAGTACATTATTTTGTAACTAGTGGAAGCCCTAAACATGTTACGTGTGTAAATTATGTGGGGGTAAAATATAAAATTTATAAAATTTAAAAGAGTAAATAAAAAGATATAAAAAATTAATATTAGAAAAACAAAATAGTATATCTAACATTGTACGGACAAAAGAGAAAAAAAAATGTGAGAAAATCACCAAACTTGTGAGGAATTAAAGCCTTGCCTATATAGAAGATATATATATAGAAGATATATATATATATATATATATATATATATATATATATATATAAACTTTATAATATAGAAGGTATCTTATGTAGGACTAGCTAGTTTTTGGTTTCAAAGAGTATGAAGCAAGCGATCGAGTTACTAGAAATATATAGGCTCTTTCATTGAAGTTTGAAACGCAACAAATACATATATATAATTAATATAACACCCCTCCATCTCCATTCTCCATACAATGGAAACATAAATTTAATTGGTATAACAACATAAATACAAAAACATGCCATTTTCAGCCCTATCTTCAGAGTTGAGCTAGACGGCGGATATCATAAGGGTATGCATCCGATGGAGACTCCGCGGCATATGATCTCCTCCCTAGAACCACATTTGCAGATTCTGCCGGATGAAAAGCATCCCAAAATATGTACTCCTTCCTATTCCGGCATGGTGTTTGAAGAGGAAGACAAGTAATTTGGCCATTGTTCCTCCCTACACCACAACACCCCGCATTCGTAACCCTAAAACCTGAAATATCAAATACAAAGATATATAGCTTCTATTAGTTTATATAAGAAAATTCAAAATTAATTAGGATTGTTAGTAAACTTGATGAGAACATGCATGTACCATAAGTTGAAGGGCGGGTGATTAAGTCCTGGAAAATCCCATAAGCATTAATGTAAGTAAATCTTGAATCAGCTTGATTCCTGTTGAGATCATCAACCAGAGCCCTAAGCCTGTTGTTGAACATCTGATTTGCCACATTGATTCTTTGTACACATGTTGACCCATCTGGGCTGTTTTGGGCCAGAGCATTTGGGCTGCACCCAATCTGGCCCACTCCAATCAACGCAAATTTCCTTGCTCCATAATTGTACAATTGCTGTAGTCATTTAAATAAATAAATAAATAAATATATATATATATATATATATATATATATTCCACACTGTACTTATTTCATGGTAAATATCATTTATTTTATTTTTTAAAAAATATTACTAGAAATAATTATTACCGTTAATTGTTGCCTATATTGTTGAATAAGAACAGCAGCATATTGGTCAGGTGTATATCTCCGGCTAGTCGAGTAAGCAGCCGGCATGAAATAGTTATTAAGGTAATCATTGCTGCCTAATCCGATGGAGTAAATGCACTTGCTGAGATAATTTGCAGCAGTATTTGCATCCCCTAGTAAATTTACCACTTGTGTTACCGTGTTTCTGTAATTATTTACCTGCCCGCTCATACTAATCCGTTGCCCCTATTACCAAAAAAATAAAATTTGCAAATTTTTAGGATCAACTTTTAATACATTTATGAGATATATATATATATATATATATATATATATATATATATATTATGATCAGAATTAGAGAAATCGATGGATGATTGATTACCAATTGTTGGCCGGTTTCGTCTCGAATTCCAGCAGCCGCAGATGCATAATTCACTCCTCTGAGTATGTCTCGGCCACTTGCTTGTGAATAAGGAGGAATGTAACTATCAAACCCCAAAAGCTCAGCTGCAGTAGTAGAGGGGGGAAATATAAAAAGAAAAGAAAATGTAAGTTATTGATATATTTATTTCAAATTTATCAGTAAAGTGAGATTAATTAATGCCTATCTTCTAAATTGTTCATTGTATGATTTAATTGTTACTGTCCTATCTAATAATCTGAAAAACATACTGCCACCATTTTTCTTGATGATTATGGATAAATGGTACCTTGCCTTTCCAAAAGTGTTAAGCTTTTTCTAATACCTTTATTATTATGAAAGTGAAATATTGTTGATTTCTCATGAATGGTCGCATTTAATAATCGAACTGATCAGTCCGGTTTTCCAACGAACGCGAACGAACAAACATGGATATATATATATATATATAAATAATTAATTTATGTGAATTCTGAAATTAAGATGAACTCTGTGCATGCTTCTTTAAGGTGGGGAGAGAGAGAGAGAGTGCTTACAAATGACATCGACGGTAGTTTTACCGTTGGTAAACCTTCCGGTTGGTCCTTGGGGGAAATCAATCCCATAAGGCATGTAATTAGCTTTGGCCAAGGACGTTATACGGTTATTATTGCCGTTATCCACCAAAGAATCACCAAAAATAAAGAAACAAGGAACTTGAGGCTGTGCTTTAGCCCCATTATACACGTTCAACACCACCATCACACACACCACCAACCATTTCTTAAACTCAACACCCATTTTCCCAAATCAACTTTTTATATAAACACTTGGGAATGGTTTGGTAATGTGTGATGAAATTAAAAGCTAGAGGAGATACATATATATATATATATATAGGACACTGGACACTAATTAGGAGACAAAAAAAATCTAGCTTTATGATTTTACAGTTGAGAAGTTAGTTGAAGGCATTAATTTCACGCGGACATAATGTGAGATTAATTCTACAAGGAGTCAAGGACCAATGGCTGGCTGGCTACCTAGATCTTTCTGTATAATTTTTGCATGTGTTATGAATTGAATTGCAGATAATATATATATATATATATATATATATATATATATATATAGGAATTAATTGATTTATGAAAATTAATAGGTACAAAATTCATAAATCTAACGCACTCCAAAATCCTACGGCCCTTCAATCTTCTAAATCTTAATTACCTCATACTTGACTGATGAAGTAGTCTCTATAATGATATTTATGTACATACTTAAATTGTACTTATTTACAGTGCATTACAGATTGGATAATCATAAAGTTATCACGACAAGTTTGACATTTTAGAACAATATAGTCAGATCTCACACCCAATATCATGACTTGGTCAGTCGTCTGTCCCTCTCAAAAATTAAACATTAAAACGAGTGGTATAATATACAGACTTGCTATATTCGCACTTTTTTTCAACTATGTCCTTACTCTCCATTACATGCATGCAATTGATGAAATTAACCTGCTAAATTGTACTCCAATTAATATGCATGGTTGACTTTTTATACTGATCATCCAACGGTTGAAAGTCAAGAATCAAGATGGTGATAGATCCGATGGTTGTTGGGACTTCAATCACCTTATGGACGAAGGTGGTACCGACAGTATTTAGATTAGCTAGGAGTATTAATGAGGGTGAGGAGAGGAGAGGAGAGTGGAGTGGATGGTCGTACTCCCTAGTCCCTAGATATATATTAATGCTTGCAAACCAAGTCAATACAAATAACATGGGCCTTTTTCTCATTCATGACCATGCTGCAGTTATTAGGCTTGCCGTAGCTATGAAGTTGAAGAAGAAGAAGAAGAAGAAGAAGAAGAAGAAGAAGAAGAAGAAGAAGAAGAAGAAGAAGATGGGTGCAAGTTGTCTATGCTGGCTACCATTGACAAATAAGTAAATACTCCGGCAACAGCTTTATCCTAGCTAGCCTTTATGACAATGAGTGTGTTCCCTCTATTATAAAATTTGAGAAGATATATTGCTATCCATACTTACTAGGAAGAATATACAAGAGAGATCCCCAAATTAATTTAAATACATGTGACGACTTAATAACAAGTTGTGTGGTGCACTGGTGCTGGTGTTGGTGCATACAGAAATGGCATTTGATGAACAGAAAGTTAAAAAGCTCTTTAAACGGTCAAAGTGTGTATATACTAATTTTGTGAGTAATTGAAAAACATGCACATACATTCACCTTGAGATTTTCTAAATAAATGCTAGACTTTATGAACTTACTGAGTTATGAATTCACATTTCTTGCCTTAGTTTTGGATAGAGGTGATAATAGATGCTAGCTGAAATTAAGTTTAGATATTTCTTCGAAAATAAGATAATGATTTTCCACACCTGTCTTATAAATATGTTTACTAGTTACTACCCAATTAAGGGGAGTCGACTCCTCAGATTTCATAGCATGTATTTATTATTTTAAAACCTTAATTACCAACGTTTTTTTTTTAGACATAAAATTTTTACTAAATCTGTTGTCTCACCTACAAATTAAATAAACTTTTATCTTTATTCAGTTACAAAATAACCATAAGACAAATTCATAAGGATTACACGGTTCGAGTCCCTAGCTACAACTATGGTGAATAAATGATATGGCATGAACAAGCTATGCAGCAGCATGTGTGGGGACGCTCACATAGCCATTGATAAGCACATCACTTTCTCCCTTCCTCTATCTATAAAAAGGAAAAGGAATAAATAATCTATACACTGCAAGTAAAAGGTAAAATCTTTTAACCATTTGGTGAATGTGTGTTCGAGGGATTAAGATATCTTTCCCTTCTGTTTACTTTCCAAATTTTCTCCCATGTCAGCTTACTTGTTGTTTGATGTTCTTGGGTCTTTATTTTTTCGAAAAGATTAAACTTTCGATATATTGAACTGAAAATATATACAGGATTCAGAACGGGCATCAGGGCATGCAAAGCAAAGAAGAAGAAGTTCTGCTGAGCACTTACAAAAATTGGTTAAATTTAGGCACTCTTCTCTTAGAAGCATACTAGACCATTGAATCGTTACCAAAGTTAATATGGGCGTACAGCTCCATAGCTGGAAAGCCTCCTCAGGAATTGTCCAGTTAATTAATGGAATTTCTGGATTTTTCTGTCACTGATTTCTTTGTATACTAATGGTAGATGAAGATCAAAAATGCACATGTCAGTAAATCAGCAATACTTCAACGAATACAAGACTAACTAATTCCTAATTATATTCAATAAGGTTAATTTTCCACAACATATTACAAGTTCAGTATTATAACCTTTTTTCCCTTCCTGAGAAATAGTTAATACAATTCCATTTTCGAGCAAACCAATTTTGGAGAGACATAAACTACCCCTTAGACGGGAAGGCATGTAAACTTCCATAAATGAACACAGTCAACAAAGTGGAATCACATATGTCATTCATCAGGGAGCTCAACTTTCTTGATTTCTCGATCCCCTGGGTATGCTTGCATCTGATTCCATCTGATTCCCTTCAATGAACACAAAAAGATTTAACAATCTCATTACATTCAACAATCTCATTGCATTCAACAATATAGTAGAATAAGATGTTAAATAAGAGAACTACAACTTCATTACATTCAACAATTTCATTTTCATTTCCTCTAAGAATTGATAACTTCTTTTAAGATAGAAGATTCACTTTGTCCCGGAGCTCCTTACAATGTGCAAGCTGCAAACTGCTGCAAGGGAGGAATACTATCCTCCATTACACAAGATCCTGATAAGTATGTGGCTCGTTTTGAAATGGCTATAGGAGGTGCTTCGATCTTATATTGCCACAGCATCAAGAGCTCCTGTGAATTTTACGCTTGGACTTCCTGGTTATATGTGTGGACTGCCTGTAAAGGTTGCGCCAAGCTCCTTCTTCGAGGATAATGGCCGTAGAAAGACACAAGCTCTTGGTAAGTAACACTTGGAGTTTCATCTTGCTGTATACAATTATTTTAGTAGTATTCTGTTGTTAACAATTTGTGTTTGTATGGTTCTGTTGCAGCTACATGGAATGTGACTTGTTCTTACGCTCAGTTTCTAGCATCGCCCACCCCAAAATGTTGCGTTTCGTTGTCTGCATTCTACAATGAAACCATCGTTCATTCCAAACAAGTACACACCCAAGTGCCAATTCATGCACTCAAAGTTGTAGATACAACTGATTACATGCTCATCGTATTAAGAAGTCTCCACATTCTTGAGAGTAGTATGGTTTTACACAAAATATCAAGTCACTGGAAAGACCCTTCATTGCTTCACTCGAGAGTTTTGAAACAAAAAAGAAGAAGAAACAAATGAGGGCATCTGTTGAGCATAATGAACATTCTCCTGAAGAATAGATCCTATAGACTGGAATTCAAGAAAATGCCATAATACAATAATTATCGGGAACTGATATTTCCAGAAGAAAAATTAATATTCCCACGTTATTTATCCCTCACACATGAATTCACACATGAATAGTGATAAGTCTCACCTCTATCTTAGAGACTAATGTATAAATATCACTTTTTCATTAATTCAAATATCAGTTTCCTAATAATCAAAATTAACAGCGGCAACAATTTCACAACCTTTGTGATTTTTAAAGTACCACACCTCAAATGTGCTCAAATCACTGTTGAATAAATAAATAGGTTTATGCAAGGAATTACTAGTAAGACAGAGAGTACACATTCAAATATGAAAATTATACAGTTTTTTACGAATATACTCCGATAGTAGTCAAAAAAATCATTCCTCGGAACTAGGGCTGAGCAAAAAACAGGTATCTGATTTTTTCAGATAATTCGGTTATTTTTAACAATTCGGTTATATCCGAATTTTTTTTACGGTTTTCGGTTAGATAATACGAATTTTAATTTTGAGTTATTCGGTTACACCGAATAACCGAATAAAGCCCAAGTTAAAATAATAATAGTCCTTACGCACAGTCCAGACTTCTCTCGATCTCGTCATCTCGAACAGTCGAACTCCCTATCTCTCATCTGATCATCCCTCAGAATCTCAGATCTCGATTTCTCAATTCTCATCTGCTACCAATCACTCTATTATCTCTTTCTCGGTGGGTTTTGTACTACTACTCCTCAAACTCACAAAGGCAGACGGCGTCTCCCCCCAAAACTCGTTCGGCCGCGCCACCACCGCCACCTCATTCACCGCCGCGTGCAAGTACAACACCGATTCAACCTCCACACTACTCAGATTCTCTCCGCCGCTAATGATAACATCCTTGGATTGGTCTTTAATCTCCAAATACTCATCTGGGTGCATCACACCAACATCCCCAGTATAAAACCAATTCTCTTTCATACATTTGGAAGTTCCTTCTGGGTCTTTGAGATAACCCAACATTATGCTTCCTCCTCTTAGCACAACTTCGCCCAGAGTTATCCCGTCTCGCTTCACACTGAGTCCTGACTCGGGATCCGATATTGCGGTGATCGGGACTACTTGGGTCATGTAGTTGAATACTCATCTGATGTTAATTGTTGTTCTTTTATTTTCGGTTATTAACCGAATAACCGAATAATCCATTCGGTTATTCGGTTATTATAAATTTCGGTTAATTGTTCGGATACCCAAAACAGTGTAATTTCGATTTTCGATTATAACCAAAATTCTTATTCGGTTCGGATAATAACCGAATGCTCACTCCTACTCAGAACAAGATAAAAGCCTCCTTCAGCCCAATATATGCAAACACCTTTAACTTCAAATTCCATTAGTCCAAATTACTCCAAAAATTCTAATTCTCAAAAAAGGTGACCAAACAACTAGATAAACCAAAAAATCGACCCACAAACAAGCATCATAGTAATGTAGTTCACAGTCCACCACAAAACAAAAAATTAAATAAATAAATAAAACTATGAAATTAGGGCTAATTCCAAGATGCAAAAATTCCCAAATCGAATCACAAAATGAAATTGAATTCTAGTTAATTCTTAATGAAATTGAAATTTAGTTAAGGGTCTACCGAGATATTGTCAAGATCTGGCCGTTTTTGCTAGCGAAGAAGATGGGTCGGTGGAAAGTTTGTTCCGAGAGAATTTCAGATCGAGGTAGAATCGGAGAAGTGAGGTCGTACGGTGGAGGGGGATTATATTGAGGCCTACGGTGGAGCGGTGGAATCGAAGAAGTGAGGCGGCGATAAGATAGAGGAGGATTGTATTGAATTTGGGAGGAGAGTCTCAGAGTCGTGAATCTGGAAGTGAGTGAGGAGAGAGAAATTAAAAGTAAGGCATTTAAATAGTTATGCTCTTTAAGAGTTATGCTCTTGAACCTTATTGTGTGTGTGTGTTTATAAATATATATATATATATATATATATATATCAAATTAACCTAGCTAGCCTTTATGACAATGAGTGTGTTCCCTCTATTATAAAATTTGGGAAGATATATTGCTATCCATACTTGCTAGGAAGAATATACAAGAGAGATCCCCAAATTAATTTAAATACATGTGACGACTTAATAACAAGTTGTGTGGTGCTGGTGCATACAGAAATGGCATTTGATGAACAGAAAGTTAAAAAGCTCTTTAAACGGTCAAAGTATGTATATACTAATTTTGTGAGTAATTGAAAAACATGCACATACATTCACCTTGAGATTTTCTAAATAAATGCTAGACTTTATGAACTTACTGAGTTATGAATTCACATTTCTTGCCTTAGTTTTGGATAGAGGTGATAATAGATGCTAGCTGAAATTAAGTTCAGATATTTCTTCCAAAATAAGATAATGATTTTCCACACCTGTCTTATAAATGTTTACTACCCAATTAAGGGGAGTCGACTCCTCACATTTCATAGCATGTATCTATTATTTTAAAACCTTACCAACGTTTTTTTTTGAGACATAAATATATTACCAAATCTGTTGTCTAACCTACAAAATAAACTTTTTATCTTTATTCAGTTACAAAATAACCATAGACAAATACATAAGGATTACACGGTTCGAGTCCCTAGCTACAACTATGGTGAATAGATGATATGGCATGAACAAGCTATGCAGCAGCATGTGTGGGGACACTCACATAGCCATTGATAAGCACATCACTTTCTCCCTTCCTCTATCTAACAAAAGGAAAAGGAATAAATAATCTATACACTGCAAGCAAAAGGTAAAATCTTTTAACCATTTGTGAATGTGTGTTCAAGGGATTAAGTTATCTTTCCCTTCTGTTTACTTTCCCAATTTTCTCCCATGTCAGCTTACTTGTTGTTTGATGTGTTCTTGGGTCTTTATTTTTTCGAAAAGATTAAACTTTCGATATATTGAACTGAAAATATATACAGGATTCAGAACGGGCATCAGGGCATGCTAAGCAAAGAAGAAGAAGTTCTGCTGAGCACTTACATAAATTGGTTAAATTTAGGCACTCTTCTCTTAGAAGCATACTAGACCATTGAATCGTTACCAAAGTTAATATGGGCGTACAGCTCCATAGCTGGAAAGCCTCCTCAGGACAATTGTCCGGTTAATGAAATGTATTTTTTTAAGGACTTGATACAAAAGCCCAAAAGGCCTACTTTTCTTCAAGCCACTTGGCTCGATTGCAATAGATTTTGTCGGTCCTCTTGGTTTCAAACTTTACCAGCTCTTAAGGTTATTTGATCACGTGGGACTGAGCAGTCAGGGCGCTCACTTAAGCCATGGAACTGAACAAACTTTTTCCAGGTCCAAGGTGAGTAATGGGCTAACCACTATTCCCTGCCTCCTTCCCCTTCTAAATTCTGCAATAGGGCATAGTCTACCAGGAATGATTAGCTGAAGGTGAACAAGCAGCTTCATCGATAATCATATGGTCAATAAGCAATGAAACACAAAATAAAACATAATTAAATATTGAACAGGACTAATTTATACAACTAATTATATGAGAGATAGCGATTTGTCACAAATTTATAGCTTCATTTGTGTTGATGTGTTCATTAGTAATATGAATACAACTACATATTGAGTAACATATCAACCATTTGCTATCTATCCCGCTAACAAAACTCAGAAAACTCACTCATAAATCATTATTGACAGGCGTAGACGAGTACTGTAAAGCAATTCCTTTAAAGATTTGAATCAGATCCTTCAAGTCATTGCTCCCCAATTCAAGGCAGTCTCTTAGCAATTCACCTTCAACCACTTCTCTCTGCACTGTCTCCACCATTTCCCTCAATGGACCCTGCCATTTCCATCAAATATTAGCTAATTTTACACAATCAAAAAAATATCATAATCATCATAGCATGCATGTATTTGTATTTTATCATAAATAAATTCCCCCAATAAATTATCTGGTACCCCCACTAGCCAATGTATTGGGTAACTTAACCCTCCCCATTCCCTACCCAAACCATAATGAAGGTATAGTTCAGCTCAAATACTATTTAGAGATTTACCAGCAAAGATAATTAACCATTTTGAGAGTAGAGACTTTAATTACCATTAAGAATTACACTTCAGATTATTGATGCAATCATGCAACTATTTCAGGACTTTACCAAAAGGATAATCAACACCTTTAATTAACAGAGATTCATTTTTAAGTGGTTTAGTGCATAAAGGTCGAGTCTTTTTAGTTTTTCTTTCTTTAAGAACTAATGAAAATTGAACCATAATAACTAGTCCAGTTCAAAAGAAAATGATAAAATCACATGCCCAACTCTCTTTTTTACAAAAAAAATAAAGAAGTCAAAAAGTTCAACTATTAAAAGAAAAAATTGCAACCCAATATTATGAATACAAAAACTTGGAAGTTCAAATTCCAGGCTTTATAGATTCGTCATTAGCCTAGTTAATTGAACCTAAATTCATGAATTTGTACAATGACTCCACCAAATTTAACTATCAATATTCCAAAACAATTACAGAATAATTAAACTGGAAATTAAGAAATACAGTAGCAAAATTAGTAAGAATATTACTCCTACTGGACTACTACTATTTACTTGTAAGTAAACTTACCGACTGATTAAACACTTTAATTAGCCTGCCAGATAGGGACTTTGACAACCTAAGGACATTACTGTAATTTCGTTGCACCCACGCCGCCCTTTCTCCTCCCGAATTCATCCGATTCAACTCGTTCACTGCTCGAATCAACTCGTTAATGTCCGACATAGCTCCGAACAGCTCAAACGAGGACGTCGTATCTCTCCAGGAGTAGTTTCTCAAGTAGTCCCAGCCCATGGACCCCATGACCCGCCAGAAGCTCAGCCCGAGCCCGCGCTGGAGCTTCTGGGCAATCAGCCGGGCACGGGCGGCGCCGGCGAGGTCGCCACGGGCGGCGCGGAGATTGGCCACGCGGGTAGTGAGCGAGTGGGCTAGGGAGAAGAGGGTCTGGTATTGAGAAAAGGAGAGGGAGAATGAAGGTAGTGGACAGGTGATGAGAAGGAGGGTGAAGGTGAGGAGGGAGAGTTTGATGGCCATTTTCAAATTCTTTTTGGGTTTTGAGAAGAAAGAGTTTTGAACCTTTGAACAAAATAAAGGGCAACTTATTTTTCAAGGAAAAGGAACCCAAAAACAAATTAGATCATGAGGCCCAACCCAACCCACAAATCCATCCGGACCAAAATAAGTTTATTTATTTACTTATTTAACTCAAAAAAATTGACAAAATAAATGTAATCCTTCTTAAAGGGTGATAGATGGTGGCAAGCAATAAGTCTTTAAAATCATCCATTAAGGAAAATTATAATTTCTATATTGGAAATACAATATCAAATATATTAAATTTCTAATATGCATGATTGTCAATAAATATGACGATTACACGGATAAATATTAATTTGACTACATAAAAGATAATATATTATTAGTAAATAAAATTAACCTTTTATTATTTGAACTCAGATACGAATGTATGTTTTATATTTAAATAATATACAAAAAACTAAATGTAGATTAAATTTGACATTATTTTAAAAATATGTTTTTATGATAATTGTATTGTTTTTGTTATGTGTATATCACAACAAACATAATAACTGTCAAATATGTCGGATGAAATGATAGATTACTCAAATCAACAAAACAAAAATAGATCTTAGATACGTCATGTCTGTCGATCGTTATTAAGATATTTTTTCAATTGACAAATTTAATAGACTCCAAATATGTTGTGTCAAAATTGACAAAGTATAATAGATATTGTTCATGTCGAATCGGAAAAATAAGTCATTCAAAGCGACAAAACATAATATGTCTTAAATTTGTCGTATCGAATAGTTGACTTAATTATGAAATCATAGGTCGCTCAAAACCACAAAATATATTTAAAATTTACAAAGTTGATCACTTGTATTTGCTTCATCCTATTTACAAAGGTTCAAGAAACAAAAAAAAAAAAATAGATTTTGTCTCGTTTATGTAATAAAAATATTTGATATTATTTTTCTTGACCAAGTCGTTGAGTTTGAACCTAGGGTTAAAACGCTAAATAATAAATTAACTAGATCAAGTTTATAATTAGTAATATATTAATCTTTTGTTACTAATGATCTTAAATAAGGCAAGTTATAAAATTAACTTATTTTATTTGCCGAACGAATACTATGAAATGGAGACAAATTTAAGAGATGATCTCAATTTGATAATATGAAGAAATTGTATATTTCAGTTTTTTCGAAAAAAGAACCAAGTAATAATGATGAGAAATATTACTTATTACTATCATTATCATCTAAATTTTCAAACAAAACAAAAGGGAAAATTATAATTTCTATATTGGAAATATAATATCAAATATCTATTTGTTTACATCTGATTGCCTCTTAATGGACTGTCTCTTATTCGCTAGGAGGCATGATGTTGTTTGTTTTGTTTTTTTATTAAGAGGTACCTCTTAATAAAAAAAAATTGATAATTTTTTTATATAAATATATTCAACAATATTATGCACTCATTTTTATTATATTGAATATTTAAAATTATTAAATAAAATTTTACCTTTTAAAATGGTAAAATAGTATTATTAAGAGACAACTTACTTTTTAGTTATCAAATAATTTTTTAGATTCAGACCTCATAATCATTCAGATGATCTAATTTATTAAGACATTATAATCATCTAGATTTTAATTTTCAGGTTTATCAAACACAACCTAGACATATTAGCGTCAAAATAACATTATATCAAAGATAAAAAAATTTAAATTTGTAAGGGTCTTAAATCCTTTTATGATAACTTTTTTTCCTTAAAAAAATTATAGTAGGCAGAGCTCATTAAAATTAATACAACTAATTCCAATAAAATAAATAAAATAAAATAGGTGGTTAGAATTAATTAGAGTGCTATTTTGTGCACAAATAAAAAACAATTTAATTAATTGGAATGACTCTATTTTGGCTTTTGGTGCCACCGTCCCTCCCTCCCTCCATCCTCTGCATTTGCATGAGCAAAAGCTACCTACATAGCGCCACTCGTACCGTCTCATAATGAAATCAATCGGTGAATATGATGAGTTGTAACCCTCTAAGCCTCTACAATTTCTCTCTCTAAACTATCTATATATGGATAAATACATACAGATATACTCGTCATCGGTGTATACAGATTTTTCTCTATCCACTCTGTCCACCTCCATAGCCACCCAAAATATCCATCTCTTAGCCACCTGCCACTCATTCGTCTGTACATGGACACTACTCAACTCTAAACAGAAGAAGAGGAAGAAGAAAAGCAAGTGATGATGAAGGTCAAGTCCTCTGAAGAAATCAGCATTTTGCAGAAAGATTTGGTAAAATCCCACTTCTTTTTTTCTTTTTAATGGATCCCAGTATAAATTTATGGTGAAATTATATAGTTTCCCAACTATTTTTAACGGGGTTTTAATGTTTGATGCTACAGTACTCACTTGGTTATGTGGTGGTGGTTTTAGGTTGTAGAATTTTTTTTATTTTCTTTCTAATTGACACCCATTGTTGATTTATAGTAAAATTGTCTAGTGTTTGATGTTTCTCAACTAGCTGTTAATGGGGTTTGAGTGTTTGATGCTACATTACTCATTTGGTTTTTGTGGTGGGTTTAGGTTGTTGAATTCTTTTATTTATTATTATAGTTTTTGTATGGTTAATTTTTTCACTCGGTGACAAAATTATTTAATGATGTTAAATTTAAAACACATTCGTAGATAAAGAATTTTATAATGGAGGGCCATGAATCACCCAAGCTTAAATCCCTGAAAAATTTAGTTCATATTCGAAATTGGATCATAGTTCTGTTTTCTACATACATGTATCACATTTAAGTAATTTATTGGTATGAAAAGAACTGTATTAGATTTGCAAGCAATCGTTGCTGGAAGGATATTTCTAATTCGAATGAGTACCTGCATTAGCTTACTTAGAAAATTTTCAACATGCAGGCTGAATTGCAGACCAGAGATATGCCTTCTGAGAAGTATAACTACAATTCTGCCATACTTAGAACTCGATTGGAAAGGCTTTTGAAGGAAAGGGAGCTCAGAAAGTTCAACAAGTCTATCCATCTGAATGAGGAGGTCAAAGATACTAAGGGGCCAATGGATACACTTGGGGATGGCCAAATTGTAATTAACAATAACAAGTGGCCTCATGAGGAAGGGTTACCAGATGGGATCACTATGCCAAGAGTTCTTGATGATCCTGGACATGACAAGCAAAATGGGATGCCTTCCAAACAACGTTTATTGGTGGTTGCGAACCGTCTACCTGTAAGTGCAGTTAGGAGGGGTGAAGACTCATGGGCACTAGAAGTAAGTGTAGGGGGCCTAGTCAGTGCACTTTTGGGTAAGTGTCAGTTCAATTCATTGTTGATTGTTAGTTTGGATGCACCTTGTTTTTGTAGCTGGGATTATATGCTGCTACTACTTCTTTTATTTACGGCATAAAGGTAGCAAAATTGTCACGTTTTTATTATTATAGTCATTTAGTGTGCAATTATATGTAGACATAATTTTGAATCTCTAATGGCATGCTAAATGACGCCGCATCATCTTCTTGAAGGTGTGAATGAATTTGAAACCAGATGGATTGGATGGGCCGGTGTAAATGTACCTGATGAAATTGGACAAAGAACACTCACTCAAGCTCTAGCTGAGAAGGTTCATATTAATCAGTCTCATTTCACTGTTCTCATTGCCTGAGAGCTTGCAGAAATAGGGTCTAATGTTATTGGTCTAGTTGCACTTTATAATTATTTATTAATTATAAGATTGTCTTAATGACTGCAGAGATGCATCCCAGTTTTTCTTGATGAAGAGATTGTTCATCAATATTACAATGGCTACTGTAACAACATCCTGTGGCCTCTTTTCCATTATCTTGGTCTTCCACAAGAAGACCGCCTCGCGACAACCCGTAGTTTTCAATCCCAGTTTGATGCATATAAGAGGGCTAACAAAATGTTTGCTAATGTGGTCAATGAACATTACGAGGAT
This sequence comes from Panax quinquefolius, assembly GCA_020205615.1. NCBI lineage: Eukaryota > Viridiplantae > Streptophyta > Magnoliopsida > Apiales > Araliaceae > Panax > Panax quinquefolius. Next base: position 95,753,418 of record CM035174.1, on the reverse strand, counting down.
GGAGATATTGTCTGGTGCCATGATTACCATCTGATGTTTCTCCCAAAATGCCTTAAAGAATATAACAGCATGATGAAAGTTGGTTGGTTTCTCCACACACCTTTTCCTTCCTCTGAGATTCACAGGACACTGCCATCTCGAACGGAGCTGCTAAGATCTGTACTCGCTGCTGATTTAGTTGGGTATATATCTTACTTTGCATATTAATATTCACTTTTTACCCTAAATAAATAAAATTCACTTTATATTTTCTTCTTTTATATTTTTGTTTTAAGGAATCAACATGTTCTATATAGTTAGAGGTTATATTGTATCTATAAAGTTTGTCAGTCATGTACTCCACACATGTAGCTTTAAAGTTGGTAAATGTCAATGGTCTTAGTATTGGCCACTAAAAGTGAGAACAGAATACTGAAGATTATGGATGCAGGCTTTTAAGCCTTCTTAAGGTTCTAGAGTATCATGAAAGGATCTTGCCATACTGATCCTATCAACCTTCAAAAATGAGAAGTCAAGGTGCACCTCGGTGAATGACATTTTTCCATAGAGTCTATCTTTCTGTTTCCTAGGAAATAAGCTCCAGATCTTTCAAAGGTATCGGGATATATGGTTAACAATTGTATTGTTTGTTATAACACTAATGTTTGGAGATTCCTTTCTCCTTTTTCTCGTTTTCAAAAAAATGAAGTAATGATGACCTTCAGTAAGGAACATTCAAAGAGACCTAGTATTAGAATCGTTACGTGCCATAACTTAAGAGTTTCGTGACATGCATATTAATGAGATGGAATCCTCCTTTTATTGGTAATCTTTTATCATGTAGCTTGCTATGTGACTCTTGCATTAGCCATAGTTGTTAATTGCTTCTGCTTTATTCTAAAACGACATGATCAAATTTGTTGCACCATTGAATCCTTAAGTTGCAAGAGTTTTAATTGTTCAATGTTTTGTTTCCCAGCTTTCACACTTATGATTATGCAAGGCATTTTGTTAGTTCTTGTACTCGTATTCTTGGGCTTGAGGGTACACCTGATGGAGTGGAGGATCAAGGGAAGCTTACTCGTGTGGCTGCGGTATTATGTTCCCCAATCAAATTTCCTTATTCCACCTTTGTGCTTTTAAAATTCTTGATTCGTTTCTTACACATACATGTTAGCATTCTTTTGTTTGATGGAGCTACAGTTTTTTTTTGACATGATGTCAAAATTAATAATTTTGAGCTTGAAATTCCAGTTTCCTATTGGGATAGATTCTGACCGATTCATTCGAGCTCTTGAACTTCCTCGTGTGAAGAATACCATTCAAGACTTTAAAGAGAAATTTTCTGGTCGCAAGGTTTGTGATGTTTCTTTTGTCTAGGAGCTTTACAAATTCGAGTGAATTAATTTAAGTTTAGGTACTTTATCTTTAATTTCATATCTAGATTTGTATGATATAGTCCAAAAGAATTTATTTAGATTGAAATACTGTTACATTTATTGTGTATTACTTACTGTTTTTCTGTACATGTGTGCATGTTCCTAGCATGTTGACAAATTTAGTGAATGACATTTTCAGTTATGGATTTGTGCATTAACTGGATCTTTTTCATTATTGTTGACTTGAAACCAACATATTCTTCTTCTTTTTTTGATAAGTTGAAAGCAACATATTTTGATTTTTGTAATATGATAATCTGTGTTACTCGGACTTGGCATTTTTGGCTGAGTACCCGTGTCGACACGACACAACACTGGTACGGGTGCGGGATCCGTACGGGATCCGGCTACAGAATCCGGATACGGCTGTTCATCGGAGAAGAAGAAGAGACGAGGGAGGAGGAAGAAGAAGAAAGAGGAAAGACCGAAGAAAAAGGAGTGAAAAACTTACCATCGTCGCCTTTTTCTTCTTCTTCTCCAACGAGTTCTGCGTCTTCTCATTAAAAATATCCTTGAAAAATTACAGTTAGGTACCCCATAGTTTTTATAATTTTTTAATTTAATCCCTCAGGTTTTTTGAAAGTTCAAAATAGCCCTTGAAAAATTACATATCAGTCCCTATACTTTTATTTTCTTTCATTTTAGCCCCAAAAGTTTCGGTAGTTTCAATTCTGCCCTTGTTTCTTTATATTTTTGCATTTCAACCCCTGAAGTTTCATGATAAATGCATGTCTATAAGATAAACATTATTATTAAAAAATCATAACATACCGTATCCCCGCACCCGTGTCCAAATTTGGATCCATATTCGCGTATCCTCTATTTTTTGACTTCACGTGTCCGACACTTAGATTCGTACCCGCACTCGACACCCGCACCCGAGTCCGAGTAACACAGATGATAATCATGTTCTACAATACACTAGAATGGGCAGAAATGACCAGGGTTGGTGGTTGCCATGTCCTGATGTACATTCAATGTCTTACTTGGTATGTTTCTTATATATTGTTTTTTGGTTCATAACTTAATTTTTTTTTTATATTTCTCATAAACCCCGGAAATGGGATATGATATTGTTGGAAGAAAATAGAAATGGAAAGAATGGTACATTGGTGACAACCTTAAAAAGCCCGAAGGTGTAAGAAACACAAGTCTGAATCAAAACTCAATCCACTGTCACAAAGCACCTGGGTCCTCCGGCTGTGCATGATTTTACAGGTGGCTCCTACTGCCTATATGGTGCAACACTTAGTTCCCCGCTCGGTCAATGTTTTGCTATGATACCGTCTCTAATAACACGAGCCCAAGCTGGGATCCAGGCTCAATCCACTGTCTGAGGAGAACATATGTCATCTTGATAGTAGAGTTGTGACCTTGTATACAGATTAGTATATTGCGCTTGTTTAGACATCAGACCTGGTTATTACGTGAAGAGTATATAATTTTATTAGTTTAATTATATGATTTTTTTAATTAAGCCCCATGGGTGTTGGTTCTGTTTTGCTCATACAACATGCTATATTATTCCAATACTAAAACCATGGATGTTAGTCTCTCTTTTTTTCTGTTTATGTATAACATTACTATTCTAAGCATTCCCGTAAACCCATTTTCTTCATATAAGAATTCTTCTTATTAGACTATTTCCCTAAGGTTAAATGTTAGTAATAATATTCTAATTCTTGTTGTCAATGGACAGGTAATGTTAGGAGTTGATCGTCTTGATATGATTAAGGGCATTCCCCAGAAGATCTTGGCATTCGAAAAATTCCTTGAAGAAAATCCGAATTGGCGTGATAAAGTAGTTTTGGTCCAAATTGCTGTTCCAACAAGGACAGATGTTCCTGAATGTAAGTTCATGTATCATCACTTTCTTCGCGTATTTGCATTTGCATTGATAACCTATGTCTTCTGGATAAGAAAGTTGTATTTTATGGATTTCAGAATTAGAGACAACCTAGTCTTGAACTACAAATTATCCAGTATAGCATTTCAAGTTCCAACTTTGAAAACCAGTAGGAATTGCAATCCATGCAAAGTTTTGTTAAAGTGGAGGTCAAGATTTGGGAAGAAGGTCCGGCACATCTAATTGCTAAATGACCTACTCTTTTTGTTCTAGAAAATATCACCAAAATGAATAAATATGACTCCATGGTGCATTTTAGCTTTATGGCTTATGTTAAATAGGTCTATATAAGAGAGGGTATGCATTGTGTGAGATATCAATTAAATATGAAATAGATATGGTTTAGTCCATTATCTTTGCTCTCAAACTCGCTCTCAACTTTCTTCCCAATTCTTTGGCAAATTTCCAATTTTCCATTATAACTCACTGTTCACTCTCGTAATCTGTACTATTTCATTTCCAGGCTCCAGCCTTAATTTTCTGAAATTAAGTTCCGTTGCTTCGAATTTGTAAATTTATTAGGGTTGAGCTTAACATAGTGGATGTTGTTGCTGCTAGCCTGCTACTACAACCTCTCTCTCTCCTTTTTCCTTTCTAGCAGGTGCCTTGTGTTTGTATTTTTTTAGCTTATGGAAATCTCATCCTTCCCCCTTTCCTTTTATCTGTTTGATTAGATGTGCTTTCTTTTATCTTTTTTTTCAATGTTCTAAAAATCGTTAGGCGGACCTAGGTGGCCGAGTGAGCCTCTGCCTAGGCGGACTACACATTTTCTTGGATGATCTCATTTATTTATTTTTCTAAATTACATACTTGTTATACTATACAAAATATATAGTAGATGTAATTTTTTATAATTATACATGAAATATTACCCAAAAAGCAATATTTAAATACTTAACAAATTCATTTTAAGTATTGTAGAGCTTCAAAGTAGAGGTTTGATTATGCCCCAACCAAATCTAGGCGCTAGTGGACCGCCTAGCACCTAGGTGGGGATTTTTAGAACACTGTTTTTTCTTCTTTTGCAACAATCATATAGAACTAAACATTCAAAATTTTTATATTGCATTGAGTTTTAAATTTATTATATTTGTTTAGGATCCAATTAGTTAGTGTTGAATTTAAATTTTCAGGTATTACTACATCCAATGTTTTCAGGCACATAAAAACCTTTCTTGTTGATGAACACTGAAGTTGACTAATATGGAACCCTAATTAATGATAACCTCTTTCTTGAATTAGAAAATTGTGCATGTTAATGCCAAGATCCATCCACACGTCTAATCACCGAACAACGCGTCAAATCCTACACATCAACAGAATCACACTGAGGAAACTGACGGTCAGGCCGCCGGGATAGCTCCGATGTGAGAATACGTACAGGCTGGAGAATATGTTAACAATGGATGTACAAAATATTTTTAGTGCTTATGTGAGACAGAGTTATTGTTGTTACCTGTGAATTAGGGTATAACCTTGTATTTATAACTGACCACACCTCCTTATCGCTCTGTACGCGAATTGGAATAGGACTCTTTATCATAGTAGTTTCCATTCTAAGATAGAAGTCAATCTCTGTAAAAAAAAGGGTGTCGAAGTCAATCCATACTATTCCCATAAAAGGAGGAAGTCAAACAGTAGATTCCTTTAACAACCAATCCTCCTGTTTGGGATATACCGCCATGTGGGATAAGGCCCACCAAATATACCGGTTCACAAAACATGTCCCAACATTACCCCCACTCTCTTGTTATAATGGGCCATATAACAAGAGTACAAAATTTAATACGCCCAATAATTAATTAATAAATGATAAAATGCAGTAACCGAAGTAAGATAGCCGTTTCCGTATCTCATACGCCCAACTGGACCCCACCATCATTAATACTAGCCTCAGTTTTGGGAAACGTGCTGACACAGAAGGTCACATCAAAAATCCATTCCCTCCCAAAAAGACTGATTCTCCAAAATCTCCCCAAAGGGTCAATTCATCTTCTCTCACTGCTGCAACTATTTTCTCCGGCTAAACTCCATCAAACCTCGACAAATCTCCGATCAAAAATGGCAGATAACACCACTCAAGCTATCATCCCACCACCCCTGTGGATCCCAACATGCCCACAACTGAAGTCATTCCTTCCACCGTCATCTGTTACTCAAAGCCTAAAATCTTAACAGCCCCAAAACACCACCACCACCACCACCGTCCCCATCTATTCATTAATGCCTTTCTACGACACTAAAATCTAACCTCACTCTATCCGACTCGAGTTTAATGTCTCAAAAGGCGAAACTTAAAACAACACCGCCAAAGAGTTGTCACGAGGTCAAGACAATAAATGGCAAGTTTTCGAAATCTTTGGCACCATTCGGGAAAGGGCCTGGGGACACCTCTAACCGCTAAGCAACAAATCCACCCAGCATCTCGTGGATCCTCTACCGACTCATTTCACCGAATTTTTATTTAAACCGAACCGATGTAAAAAAACTCTTTAATTAAATCAAAACATAATCTCGATAAATTGACAGATATACCGGCAAAGTGAAACTTCATAACTTCCCCCAAGCCTTCCCCAAGTATTTTCACCAACCTCAACTTCAACCTCGAAAGCCATCGACCTCCCTCTAGCACTCAAATCACCAACCTCAAATCTCTTTGCTTAACACTTCGGATTATAATGCTTTGCGCGATATATAATTCTTTAAACCGGCTTTGGCCTCCACTCCAAGGTGAATCTCCGATAGTCGTCACCAGCCACAAACACGCTAAGCAGACTCTTTCAAACTCTCGGAGTTACTTCTAACCGATCCAGGTACAATTCCACCCATCGAGAATTGTTCAAACTCTGACCCCACAAACTAACACCCATTATCCGATCGAGAACCATAGGGATACCAAACCGAAATACCACCGACTCTTTAAAAACTTTAAACACTTAAATTCAAAGGGCTTAGCCTCCTCCCACTCGGGTAAGTATAATATATAACAACTATCACTTAACGCTTTCCACCTTTCTTAGCGTGACACTCCTCCTGGATAATCTTTGATCCGATGAAGGAAATAAAAGAGTGCGCAAAACCAGTAATTGGCCATCCTTGAAGGTCTCTGCTTCTCGATCCTTCTGGCGGACCTTTCCGTCGATACTATCGAATCCGAAATCGTGCGAATGAGACCTTTACACTTCCTCCACGGGATGATATTCTAGATTTAACAAGTTCCAACTTTTCAACCTCGACTTTTTTTTCAGTTTTTCGAACCTCTAGTGGTGACATCCACTACCTGATAAGCGGGTTGGTTATGAGCGGGTTGGTTATGATCAGGTTGTCGATCCTTAAGCTGTTCCCGGTTGGTATTTTCTGTCTCTTTTTCGAACCTTCTCATCTATCAACATATTGGACTAGCTCCCCGTTTTGTACGTTCTTCTCAATCAAAATTTTCAGGTGTCGACAATCTTCGGTAAAGTGTCCTGCACTCTGGTGGTAATTGCAAAAACGCCTTCGATCCCGCCCTTTGTGGATGGTTGTTGATTGGACATGGTTTAAAGTATTGTTTGTCCTTGATCTCCTCCAATATCCGTGTTCGACCCGTGTTAAGAGGGGTGTAGATCTTTTTAACACTCCGATTTAGGAAGGGTGGACGACCGCTTCCCGAATTCCCACCATTGAATTGCCTTCTCGGTTATCCTTCAGACCTGGGATTGTTGCTCCTATCCCGATCCTTGGGTTTATTTGGTGTATGTGCTTCCGGCTTCAGACTCCCCATAGCCTCTTTAATGGCAATAAAATCATCAGCTTTTTAGACTTCACCACATCCAGCCCTGTAATGAAGAATCCGAGGGCTTGCGGAGCGTCGAGTTCGGTCACGGTGCTAACTGCCTCCCTGAACCTATTCACATATTGGCTCAGACTCTCGTTTGGTTGCTGTTTGATCTGCATACGTGAAGCTATCAACTTTCCCCTTCTCATGTTTCTTCCGAATCGATTATGGAACTTGTCACACAACTCCTTCCACGATCCAATGGGTGGTAACAATGTCAACCACAGTCGTGCACCCTTTTTCAGCGTTGTGATTAACATCTGACATTTGGCAGCATTGAGTGGTCATAGTAACGCATCAGACGGTCATATGCGTGTGTATAGTCGTAAGGATTGCCGGTGTCGTCAAAACTTTTCATGGGTGACATTTTCTTAGATGTGTCCGCTCAAACCGATCAATCTCGGGAGTAAAAGGTGACGTCGGGTCCACAGACAATTCTTTCGCCCGAGTGACAGTCGCCAATTTTTGTTCTAATTTTGCCACCTTTTCGCGCGTGAGGTCTGGTTTCTCCTTCTGGGATGACTTGCGCTTTATCTCTCGCGGTCCCGGAGAGACTCATTCACGTTTGTCGCCGCCTTTGAAGCCTCCCACCTCAACACCTATCTTGTTGAGAACCATCCGAACAATATGTCCTGGATCGGTTCTGTGACGTGACCTCCTGATGGCGTAGCTGACTCGAGGAGGCCTCACCTTTGTCTTCCAACTCAGCCAACGGATCCTTTAACTCCCTTTGTTGGAGATGCAGAGCTTCCATGGCATTTGGTCTATTGAATCAATCTTGCGAGTCTGAATCAACTCGCGTTTGTCCCGACTGTCATGCCCTCGGTCTTGTTCCTAATGCGTGTGCGTTCGGGATCGACCGTCCTCGGTGTGATTGTGGGAACTGGGAGTCCTATAACCTGCTGATAACAATTGACATCAGACCTGAATGGACCTTTGTTGGGCCCACATATTGATTATTGGGCCCCAGCCTATCGTTGACGTGTTTTTTGGGTCCTTGACTGAACCTCTAATTTATGTAGTGGGATTGACCGAAGATCTCTCCTGGTCAGAAACCGTATTCGCATTACTCGCCATAACTCCTACTGAATATGTGGGTGATTAAAAAATTAGGTAGCACTAAAGGGCCCTCCTTCTAGCGTCAATATTAACGCCAAGATCCGTCCAGGCGTCTAATCATCGAACAACGCGTCAAATGATGCACAGAAACAAAATCACACTGAGGAAGCTGACGGTCCGAGGAATAGCTCCGGTGTGAGAATAAGTATAGGCCGGAGAATAGGTTAACAATAGTGGGACAAAATATCTTTAGTGCTTATGTGAGACAAAGAGTTATTGTTGTTGTTACTTGTGAATTAGGTTATAATCACACCTCCTAATCGCTCTGTCCCCGAATTGGAATGTCTCCTTATCATAGTAGTTACCATTCTAGGATAGAAGTCAATCTCCATAAATAAAAGGAAGTCGAAGTCCATAAAAGGAGAAAGTCAAACAAAACCAGGAATGTAGATTCCTTTAACAACCAATCCTTCTGTTTGGGATATACCGTCACGTGGGATAAGACCCACCAAATCTACCGGGCCCACAAAACCATGCCCTAACAGTTCAATTAGTTTTCTTCCAGTCTCTGTTGAGGTTTCCTAAAGTTCTTCTCCAACAAAGGCTTCCATTTCCAGGATGAAATATTCTAAAATTATCTGCATTCTTTACATAAGACTTTTTATCCTGTCAGAGAAACGACTCTATATTCCTGCATGCCTTCAAAGAGACTCCAAATTACCAATGCTAGCAATATCAGTTCTTTCCCGTTCTGCTTGTCATGCTTTCCTTTTCTGGAAATATAAGTTGACTTTAATATGTATAGAGCATATTGTCCTTTCCAGAAGGTATATATAGAATTATGTCGATCCCACCATTGATTTTCTTTGCAAATTTGGTGGTTTGATAAGAATGGATTTTGCTGGAACACGATATAATTCTTTACCAAATACAGAACTGAAGAAAACTAGAAAAGCATTGGTTATGCAGGCTCAACTGTTGGCCTCCTCCCATCTGTGAAAATGAGGTGGGAGAAATTTCAGTGTCATAGGTTACTTTGCACTTCCTCCCCGTGATGCACCCAAAACTCTTATTACCTATCTGTGCTGTCATTCTGTGCTGAAATGTTATAGACAAACTTTGTTTGTCCTATTGATACTTTCTCTTGCTTAAAATAACCTCATTTGAAAAAGTTATAGTTTTAGCTTACTAATTGAATTGGTAAACTAAATAAAAAACTAATGACCGCAAAAAATCTTCAAAGTTTCAGTTAGTACTTTTAAGAAGCCTTTTAGTTTTACCAATGGCGGAGATTTAAAATTTGATTTTTTTTAATGGAAGGTTACTTTACTGTGTATATTCATTGGTTTTGACAGATCAAAAGCTCTCATGCCAAGTTCACGAGATTGTTGGACGCATTAATGGAAAATTTGGAACCCTTACAGCGGTTCCAATTCATCACTTGGTTCGTCTATTTACCCCAATTGAGTTGAATTCCCTTAAATTAGTTGAATACTAAGTTTATAATATTAGTTCACTTAACATTCTCTAGCTTAAGTTTATAGCTTTATTAATTTAGTACTTACTTTTCAGTTTTATGAAAAAGGATTTTAGTTCTGTTGTTTCAGGCTTTCAGCAATGCATTTAAATATCCTCAAAATCGAAAAGGAGTGTCCTCTAATTTGTTACCCTTGGAATTATATCGTAATGATTCCAAAGTTAGAGATACATTTCTAAAACGATGACTTTTAAGAAAATTTTGTTTTTCCAAAATATCCTCAACATTTGCTAGAATTGCAATAGTGGTGGCATGATGGTGTTCAATCCACCTAGAATATTAGTAATGGCATGTTAGAAACTTCATGTCACTTTACTTCAAATTAGAAAGGTATCTCTAATTTTGGAGCGGACAAAACAGGAATACGTATATCTATTTTGGAACACAGGAAGTATGTCCGAGTTACAAGTAAATATGACGAGTTTCTCAAGTGTCTAGTGTAGTTTTTTGAAATATGATTTAGTTGTGTCCTTTGTTGACTTTTCAGGAGAGTTCACTTTGTTTGAGATCCTTGTAAAGGAGGAAGTTTTTTGTTTGTATAGGAGGTGTGGGTGTTTTTATTTCTCGTAGGCTGTGTTTTTTCTAGTCTGCCTGGTTTTTATGCTGTGTGTATCGTGATGGTGGCCCTTTTGGCGTCTTTTACTGTTAATACACTTTTAGATATCAGATTAAAAAATGATTTGTTTTCTCTGATATACTAAAGTTGTGTTTCTTGACATTCTAAGGAAGCAAAGAACATTGCGCAGCCCAAAAGGGCTGTTGCTACCTTTAGTGTTTACAATCTTGTTAGTTCTCCAGCTTAACTTTTATTATCAACATTATTCTGTTGACAATCTTGATGTTAACTAATAATGTAATGGTTTCTGAAGTTTTTTCTCGTTTATTTACAGGATAGATCTCTCGACTTTCACTCATTATGTGCACTATATGCTGCTACTGGTACTCACTTTTGTGCCTTAGTTATCACTTATGTGCTCAGTCATTATTATATATGTAAGCATTGTTGATTTAATAAAGTAGTACAGTCTGCATGGGGCTGCTAAATTAAGAAGCATAATGGATTCGAATTTTGAAGTGTATAGGAAATAGGTGGAAATGAGGAACAACATTGATGGCATGTACCTCCTTTTCCCATTTCTTTCCCATTGTTGTTTGTTGTGAGCTTTGCGTCTTCCAACCTATGTTCTCTCGTTTTGTATTATTTGAATTGTATTCTGCTGAAGGAACACTTGTATAGATAACGAAACCTTAAGATGCAAAAATTCGTACAATTTCCTCACTGGCTGCTATCATGAGAGGTATCTCCTGCAACCCTCAAATGGGCAGAGTGCAGGGGTTCAAATCCTTATAGGTTTATGCTATTGTTTCCCACAATTTTATGGGATATGAATAGGATCCAGCTGTAGTTGGTATCTCCTGCCATACTTGGATGGCAGGGTACAGATGTTCAAAAACTTTTGAGAGCATGCCCTTTCATTTAATCACTTGTATCAAATCAGTCTCTACAATTCTATGAAATATGGAATATAGGGGTCAGCTGTAGTTCAAAAAATAAGAAAAAGAAAAGGTAGTATTTTTAAGAATCACATGAAGAATATTAGTATTTGCACCCTTAAGAATTCATATTAGAAGATCACAGATACCATGAACCTGCTCAACTCATTTACTTCTATAAGGACTTGGATTAATTCACTTGAATTCATAAAGCTTCTATAAGGAGAAACATATGACACCCCATCTAAATCTACAATGGCGACACATAAATGCCAGATGACATAATGCAAACATATACACATAGCGGACCATGAATGTGTTCTTTCCTTTATTCTTCATTTTCACTGTCCTAGTCTCGTAGATAATCATACTAGATTTGTTGGGTTTTTTCTATGCTTTTTAAGTATTCAGTCTGATGATGTACTCTAAAATATATCCCTTTTTTTCCTTTACAGTTGTTTACTTGGAATGAAATTCTATTGAATGTTTTATTAATATTTTTAAGGTAACATTGATAAATATAATCAAAATTAAATGCAAGTTGGATATCATGTACGGCATTAAATATGGGTTGGACTTGGATGCCAAATGTTGTGCATTAACATGGTGATGGCCATATATAGAAGATATACACTGGTGATTGGCCATTTATAGTACTAGCAATTAGAACAACAAATTTATACAGTCATTTTCAAGGAAATGCACCACAAACACACCCTCTACATCTGACAAAAGTTTATACAGGGTAAATGGTTTGATGTGTTCAGATTTGTTTGAATAGCTGTCATCTGCAAGCATCCTTGTTATTTGATTTTACTGAACTAAACTTGGTAGATCATCGATGCTATATATCATATTTACCTGCTCATTAAAGACTTCTATATAATTTCAGGTTGATTTCTTCCACTTTTTTCCCTTGTCTCACTTTCTATTTTTGTACTTCTTGTTTAGATGTAGCTCTTGTTACATCTCTGAGAGATGGAATGAATCTTGTCAGTTATGAGTTTGTCGCCTGCCAAGCCTCAAAGAAAGGGGTTCTAATTCTAAGTGAGGTAACTTAGTATATTTTTCCTTTTGACTATACTTTTTGGTGATGCTGAAATTCAACTACTATTAATTGTGTTAATGTCTTCCTTGTGAAGCCTAATGAATAAGATAGTATCTACTATAAGCTATCTTTTAGAGAGGAATATAGTGTTAGACTAGTAGTCCACATACCAAAATTGTGAATCGTAAAATTTTGAGTAGTAATCCATGTCTTGATTTTGGTCATTTTGAAAAGATATATTACCAGTCTGTTTTCTACTACTGCAATTATATTTCATGCTTCCGGAATTCATAATTCAATGAGATGATAAAAATCAACTTATTTTATTTTTTAATTTTAAGATAAAAGAAGATATTTTATTAGAAAGAATAACTACATAGTGGGAGGGAAATATTTATCTTTTCATTAATTAGTTGGTGGTGATATAAGGAAGCCTTCTGAGCTTAGAATGTTATGTAAATGTAATTTGAATCCTTTTTATCAATAATATTTATGTTTTTTCCTTCTCTCTATTTCTCTCTGTTCTCTCTATCTTCAGATCTACTTTCTCTCTCCTATTCTTCATCTTCATCTCTAAATTTCTTCTAAATCTATACTCCCTCTCTTCCCAATTCTCAATTCAAGGGAACCTTTGCCTTCCGAATACAAAAATTTAAGGGAAAGTTTCTAAGAGTTTGGCCACAAATAATTAACTCAAAGGACTTACAAGTGCATTATTGGAAGAGCCCAAAGCCGAATCTCCTATTAGAAAAAAATAATAGGAGACGGAGCTGAGGATGGCTAAGTGAGCAACTAGATCCTCAGTCTCTCCATCGTTCAGATTACAAAAAAGTTGAAAATCCTAATTAAAAGTCCCTATCACTACTAATCATGAATTCAACCATAGGAGAATTATGTAAAGAAGAAAGGCGATATGGTCTCGGGAAAGATTAAAAGAAAGAGTTACCACCTAATCAAATATCTTCCCAAAATCGAATTTGAGAACCGTTTCCCACCCAATAAAATACCAGTAATAGTAACTGAACCACTGAGAGATTAACTTCGAAGGACTAGCATGAGTGATACCTCTGTGAGTAAAATAAGCATTCCAGATGGACATAATTCAGTAGTTTTGATGCCTTGGGTTATTGGTGAGTATTTAACGTTCCAACAAGTAGAAACCCCGTAATGACTTCTTTACTATGTACTCTGTTCCACCTCAGAATTTGTTGTAATTTTAATGATCACTGATTCTGGGCTTTATGTTACTTGCAGTAAAAACTATCTGAACATGTTTCTTAAAAGTGTGCTGTTTCTTATGTCGTGTTCATTGAAAAGTATGACCCAAGCTGTAATAGCATGCCATATTTAGTAAGTCTTTATTAGTTTAATTATTTTCTGTATTATATCTGTAGTTTGCAGGCGCAGCACAGTCACTTGGTGCTGGAGCCATTTTGGTAAACCCATGGAACATTTCTGAACTTGCTGCTTCAATTGGTTATGCTTTAAATATGCCAGCTGATGAAAGAGAAAAACGCCACCACCATAACTTTATGCACGTGACTACTCATACATCCCAAGAATGGGCCGAAACCTTTATAAGGTACATGAACTTCATCTTATATGTGCAGTATCATGAAAATTATTGTCTTTTTGTATATTCAAGTTATGAACACTTATTCTGAATAATGTTCTTGTTGTATTGTTGTGAAAGCTCAAAATGATTAGCACCAAAAAAAGAAGAAGAAAAAAACTCAAAATGATAAAAAGTTCTCCTTGTTATTCATCTACTCTTAACAAGTTACAGGCGAGAAAGTAAAAGCTGTCTTAACGAAGGTTTTTCAGTTAAATTTTTGACTTATCCTGTCTTAACGAAGCTGCCTTAACGAAGATTCAGACAGGAATTCTCACTAATGAGGGCCAATTCTGAGACTGGCTCAGGAGGCCAGAAGGAATATTTAACATGTTATGAGATAATCCACTTCTATATGCGCTGAAACTTTACTAACCAGTTGTTTGTTAATAATTGCACCTAATATGAGAAACAAAATGCATTTAATATTCATTATTTTGAGTTTCTAGCATCAATTTTTCTAATATATTCTCGTAGTTTCATATTAATGCCACTCTTATGCTTCAACTACTGATCTACAAGTAAATCTGTCTTTTCGAAAATTTATTAAGGTCTTGTCTAGCTTTCCATGTTCAGATTCATTCTATTCACTTAGCTTAGTTTATTTTTTAATAAAAGATGTTTTAGCAAAGATAAAGATTAGTACATTGCAAAGGCGGACACGAATTCCACCAAAAGGAAATAAAATGGACGAAACAAATGAAAACAACCCCAACATCCTCAAGGAGAATAATCCTCCAATCCCTATGAAAGTCAGACAAAAACACCCTCATGAAAAACACCAATCGCTGAGGCAACACAAAGCATGTGGACATTTATAGAACTGCTGGTTAAGATCCTAGCATTCCTCTCTATCCATACACCCCATAAAGATGTAAAGCACACGCATCTCCACAAGATCTTACCATCTTTATTGCCACTAGACCCCTCAAATATTCAAAGATGGAGTCTCTCTATGCTAGAAGAAGAAACCCACACTCCCCCAGCAAACCAAATAAGCACACAACTGCTTAGTCACTGGGCAATGCAGAAAAAGGGTGTTAAATGATCATGATCGACTGATTATTGACCTAGAGATAAAAGGATGAGCCTGGCATGTCTATCTCTTTGCAGCGGCTTAACGCACTCATGACCCCCTTGGACCCTGCACAGATTTTGTCGATTCTGTATAGTCGTAGACAAGTCTTTGGCACTATCACAGAGCCACAGAGGTCCCTCAGTCACACACCTATGTCATTTAGCCGCATATACGAGTAATTCAGGTCCAAACTTTGTATATAGATTTATAACCAAGGCTCAAACATGGGGAGATAGACTAGATTTTAGGTGCATGCCGTAATCTTAAGTAAATTTTATCTGCTAAGATTGAACAAGTTTAGTTTAGAGTTCCAGTTTCCTACCTAAATTATCATATCGATTGGAATGGAAAAGAGGTTAATGTGTAGGTTATGTTACCGCTGAAATTATAATGTGAATTTGGAATGAAGAAAGAAAATAGATATGTACATGCTGTTTGTTTGCTTGTCATTGGTATTTGTCTCTCGGCAAAATACCATTCTTATTGTTAAATGACTTGGCCGTAAAGTTGACATGGTGTTTCAACATATGTTGTTAGTAAATAGGTATAGAAGCTTGTGCATAAAGAGAGGTAATCTGTTTGTGTATGCAGGAATTACTTGTACATTTTTCTATACATATGCTACTTTTCATTATGTAGCATTTTGATATTCTCCTTATATGGTCATACAATGTGTTCTTTAATTATGTTTAGTGAACTCAATGATACCATTGTTGAAGCTCAGCTGAGGACAATACAGATCCCACCTTCACTTCAGACCAATGATGCAGTTGAAAGTTATTCGCAATCTAATAATCGATTACTCATACTGGTAACCATTTCTTTTCATGTTTAAACCTCAAAAGAACTAATCAATTATTCATACATGTACCCGTTTCTTTTCTATTTTGTAGACTCGAACAAATAATTTTTACTAAGCATGTCTCCAGTAGTTTCTCCGGTTCTGCACAAACAAGGACCCTCTTATGTCAGAAATGAAGCTATTTGATCTTTCCTCGCAAAATGATGTTTTTCCCAAGTTCATGTCAGTGTATTGTCTGATTTGGATGATGTTTCAGTTCACTAATGATGTACTTTGTCAAAACATGAAATGCCAATTTATCCCCATTATTTATGCAATTTAGCTCCAGTTCTAAAGAAAGCTGTTTTCAGGCTTGAAAAATGTTATTTAGGTAACAGTTAGAATTTTCTAATTCTCTGTGCTTTCTATACAGGGATTCAATGCAACACTTACTGAACCAGTAGAAGTTCAAGGTAGAAGGGTGGATCAGTTCAAAGAAAT
This sequence comes from Panax quinquefolius, assembly GCA_020205615.1. Lineage (NCBI taxonomy): Eukaryota > Viridiplantae > Streptophyta > Magnoliopsida > Apiales > Araliaceae > Panax > Panax quinquefolius. The sequence goes on along the minus strand of CM035174.1, from coordinate 95,737,167 downwards.
GCAGCTTAACTTGCACCCAGATCTAAAAAACCCCTTGAGGAAGCTGTGTTATGACCCAAAGACTACAGTTATTGTCCTTAGTGGGAGTGACAGCAGTGTCCTGGACAAGGTAAATCTCATCTCACCCATGATCTCTCTAATCTTAACAAATTCCACCTTGCTGAATCTACTCCTTCTGCAGAACTTTGGGGAATTTAATATGTGGTTGGCCGCAGAACATGGTATGTTTCTACGTTTTACGCAGGGAGAATGGATGACAACAATGCCAGAAAATCTACACATGGATTGGGTTGAGAGTGTAAAGGTGCAGATTATAATAATTAAAATACATATTCTTCTTTATATAAGTTCTTCAAAAAACAAAGCCATGATTCATGTAAATCATTTCAGCATGTTTTCAAGTATTTCACCGAGAGGACACCCCGCTCTCATTTTCAGCTTCGTGAGACTTCACTTGTGTGGAATTATAAGTTTGCAGGTGTCTGTTCTTAATCTTCTTCTGCTTCTTTTTTTAAAATTCTAAATCTCAATTTAGTCGGAATTGATCATTGTTGTTTGTGTAATAATTTCTTTGATGTCCTTGTAATTCTTTCCCTGCATTTTCTTGATATTGTGATGACAATTATAGATATTGAGTTTGGAAGACTTCAGTCAAAGGATCTGTTGCAGCACTTGTGGACAGGTCCAATCTCAAATGCTTCAGTTGAAGTTGTCCAAGGTAACCGTTCTGTTGAGGTCCGAGCAGCTGGTGTGACTAAGGTGCATGCATTTGGTTACCTATCAAAATCTATTTCCTGCTGTGGATGTTGTAGAACCGCTTGTTTATGCTTATCCAATTTCATCTCTAATCAGGGTGCAGCAATCGATCGTATATTGAGAGAAATAGTTCATAACAATGACATGAATGCACCCATTGACTATGTCTTGTGTATAGGCCACTTTCTACCGAAGGTATGTGATCTTTTGTGCATATATATATATATATATATATATATATATATATATGCTCTTGATATATCCTCTAATGGTAGTGAATCGTAATATTGTCAACTAATTTTGGTATGCATGTGTGTGCGTGTACAGGGGCGGATCTAGCTTAGGGGCAGGTGGGTAATTGACCCCACTAAATTTTTAGGGGTCAAATAGAAAGAGAGTAAAATTTTAGGGTGTAATAAAAAATTTAAAGTTTAGATTGAAAATATTATATCCGTTCTAAATTAGATATACATTTTGACTTTTTAAAGTCAATTCACGAAATTCTAAAATTCAAAATTGATAGGAAGTTATTTAATTTTAATACAACAAATTTAACGATTGTAAACTAACTATAAAACACTACTAATTATTATTTTTGTTGTTTTCAAAACTTAACGAACTTATATGAATTTGAGTATTAGGATTTCGCGAATTAATTTTAAAAAGTCAAAATATATATCTAAGTTTGGAATGGAAGTAGTATTAAATTTTTCAAAGTTCATATCTTATATTACCTTGGTCATTACAATATTCCGTCTCTCCCTCTTTGCTTCTTGTATAGCGGCTTGCCCTAATTATTCCCACTAGTTCGAATTTAGAGAAAATTCGATATGTTGTATTTTTTTATTTATAATTTCACAAATTTAGCAATTGCTTTGAGATTTTTTGTAATTGTTTGTGAATTTTTATAACTAATAAAAATATATCATATAACAATATTAAGTAATGAAGTAAATGTTACTATAAATAATATTTGGGCATTATTTAGTTTTATAATTTATTTTACTATATTTTTATTTTTTTGCTAGAATTTGTCTATTTCAAATTTGACCCCACTGACTTAAGAGGCTGGATCTGCCCCTTTTTGTGTATACGCAGTTTCATCTCCTTTCCCTTATATTTATCAATGGTCAGCTTTTAGTGTTAAATAATGCTTAGTGAGCTTATTTTCAGCACAACATTGATCTAGCCCAGCACCGGCCCTAGGCTAAAGCCCAAGGTGCCCGGGCTTTAGGCCCAAAAATTTTTAGGGCCCCTTAAATATTATCTCCCTTTTATAGTTTTATTACTTAAATATTAAAGCAAATAATTAATTTGTGAGATTGAGTGACTGAGCGTTCGTCTCCTACTCTCCTTCATCTGAATTACAAATAGTCTTCTTCACAGTTCACACAAATAGTTCGTCTCCTACTCCTAGACTCCTTCACACAAATAGTTCATCTCCTTCACACAATTCGTCTCCTTCAGTCCTTCATCACTATTTAAGTTCAGGTATTAATTCTATTTTTTAGGGTTTTGAAATTAATTATTTTATTTTGAAATTAATTATTTTGTTTATGAGATTTATGGTAATACGAGGTTACTAGGTGTCCTTTAAGTCTATGTAGTTGAATTAATGCTTCGGTGGCTCAGTGCCTTTTGATTGAATATTACTCGTATTAGCAAACATAAATATGGATAAGGGATATCATGATTATTGTAATATTCTACATATTTAAATCATATAAATCTATAATTTGTACAAAATAGTTTAATTATTATGTATCTGGGGGTTCATCATCAAATTCAGTCTTTTGGGTTTTTTTAATTGTTTGGGAGTATTGTTAGACTTTAATAAAGGAGGCCCTATTTGGTAATTATTTTATAGATAATCACGAGATTATGCTGGAATTTTGCAGATTTTTTAATTTTAATTCACCATGGCTCCTAAAAAGTATATGTCTGGATCTGAAAAAAAAAAAGAAAAAAAAGCGGATGAATTAGTTCAATCTCAAGCGGGTTCACTCGATAAATTTTTTGATAGTAAGAAATAAAAGGAGAGTTCTAGTGTGGTTGAACAGTCACATAAATTTTTTTGTAGTAAGAAACAAAAGGAGAGTTATTATATTTGGTATTTTTCATATTGATGCTCTTTTGTTCAGGAAAAGTTCTTCGTTTTTTTATGCCTATCTTAATAGCAATTCGTAAAAAGCCCATTTTTTTGTTATCCGCTTTAGGCCGGGCCGGCACTGATCTAGCCCACTGTATTATCATTTTATTATGTGCTCATAAGTTTCATTATATGTTATTTGTAAAAATTCTTTTTGGGAAAAGCAAGCTGATGAACCAAATACTCTGTAAGAAAACAGATTATATGGTGTGTATATATCGACATTCACGCATTTCTCGTTTCTTCTTAATGGGACAAAATACATGGTTTGTTTTTGATCCAGGACGAAGACATTTACACTTTTTTCGAGCCAGAGCTTCCAGCGGCAACTCCAGCAAGAGCCAATTCAGCCAGTCCTGCCAATGGAAATCTATCTGCAAACAATAGCAGATCCATGGCATCTTGCAGCACCTCAACGCAGCCCTTTTCAGCCTCAGAGAAGAAACCATGCAATAGTGGGAATGGAACTGGTTGGTGGTCTGCAATGCGAGACCAAATGACAGTGCACGAAGGTTCATCCGTTCTCGACCTCAAAACCGAAAACTATTTCTCTTGTACGGTTGGACGGAAGCGTTCAAGTGCTCGATATCTTCTCTCATCAGCAGAGGTTGTATCTTTGCTGAAGGAACTGGCAGAGTTTTGATCACAAAACTAATTATACTTACCTTTGCTTCTCCTAATGCTGTCAAAAACTCAAGAGTGGATCTCCAGGCAAGACTTTGTGTAACAGGTAATGTCAAGCTATTCCCTTGAGAGTTGAGACTGTCTCCAAGTCCATGTAAATTTAGCAAATAAGTGACTTCAGACTTCTGATATACTGCATGTGTATATCAAAATAATAATTAGTTTAGTGGTGTAATTTAAAAAATTAAAAATTCAATGGTGTAATCAATAAAAGTGCCAACTATAGTGTGAGTATTTCATTAGTTTTGATCTTTTTTATTTCCTTTGTATTTGAATCATCTTCGAGCAGTTGTTTAATTAAATATAAAATATATGAATCTTTTATATTTCTTGTGGTATAAATAATGCCGCATATGAATGTTATTTAAGGATATCCGGATGAGTGAAATAACTACAGAAAGATAAAACAGAAATTTATGATTTTTTGATAGTTTGATTGGATCTTTGCGTACAAGGGTCGATTGTTCTCCATGCACTAGGTGACTAATGAAGGATCAAGTTGACTTATTCATTTTTAATCCATAGCAATATATATATATATATATATATATAGTAGTGGAAGTAGCTGTCTGGTCCTGTCCATTTGAATTTTTGAAATATATAAAGTGGATGCTTATATATCGCTCTCATTTTGTCTACCTTTCATCTCTCTCAATTATTATCGACCTAAAAAGATTCCTAACCTACTCTTTAATTCAATCCAGAGGATTGAGGATCTTATATTGATGAATGAATTCATACTCATAAGCAAAAGTACAAATGCAAAAGATAGAGAAGATCATCAAAAGTTTGAAACTCCAAAATGTTGTTTGAAAAACAAGAAACAAAAAGCCAAATTAAATAAAAATTGATCCATAGTACTGTATAAGATAAGTAGCTAGTGAGTAGAAAGTCTCAAGAATATATATATATATATATATATATATATATATATATATATATATGAAAATGTTATGTGCACTGAATAAATCCTAATAAGAATAGAATGCAACATGTTTTTTTATATTAATGCAACTTATTACTATAAAAATGACTGTCGTAACTTTTCTACAGAAAAAGTGTATTTTACAACAAAAAAAAATTACATTCGGGATTTTCCCCGTCAAATATAAATAACAGTACTAGATTATATTTTGTGTATAAATTTAAATTATAAATAAATATGTATATATATACATATATGACATGCATGAATATGGTAGTTGCAAAAAGACTTGTATGTATACGCCATGCATATATATAATTTGTATATGGACCATCCTGACCAGCCCATGCCTCCCCATCCTAACCCCCGCACTTAAGCAATTAGCTTATATGAGTCGTGAGAATTGAACCTCTGTAATTCACAGCAAAAAGGAAAGTCAATTATTTGGACTTCAATTCGTTCTTTCTCAAATGGGCTCTAGCTATGATTTTTGACGTAATATTATATCAAACTCTAATTAACTTTTTACAAGTTGACAATATATATATAAACAATCTAGAGCTCACGCTTAAAGAATACTTTTTAAAAGCTCCCTTATTTTAGGCCTAGAGTTTAAATACTATTGAAATACTTTTTTAAAGTCTACCTAATTTTATTTTATTTATTTTAAAGAAATCTAAATAACTGTTAAAAAACCCAAACTTAATAGGATTGACTCTTTTTCTTATACATGATATTTGGTTTGATTCTTATGACATAATATCATAAAAGTTAATAATAAATTAAGTTATATGCAATTAATTAGTTAAGTTATGAAATTATTAACTACATTAAAAATAATTAATATATAGTTAGTGTTGTAGAACCAATTTTTTTACAGTCCTAAAAATTCAACGTTAAACTTATTATTCTATTATAATTTTATTCTATAAAAGAGTCCTTTAATTACTAGCTTACAATAAATTTTAATTTAAAAATATGCTTAAGATTTTACTTTATTAAACTTTTTACTTTAAATAACTAAATATTATAAATATAGAAAAAAAACTATTATGATTAATTTTAAAAAAAATATATTATATGTTAGTATAAAAGTATGTTAATGATTAAACTTTAGTTACAAGTTTTTATTAAATATAGAAAACATTTAGTTAACTGATTTTAAGAACAAATATAGAAATATATTAGTCTGACTAAAATTTTGGTCATTTTAAAAACTAAGTCATAATAGTAAGTTATTATTGTATAATAATTTTTTTCCTAAACAATTATATATTAATAGTGTAGACAAATATTGAGAAAATAATAATTAATATTAAAAAATGTAATATATACTATAAAATATATTATTAAACTTCAGTTACCAAATTTATTTCATATAGATAGTACTTTTAAAAATTCCTCACTTATTTTATTAAAATTTCGTTACCTTTAAAAACTATAAACTATGATGGTAACTTATTATTAATTATTGTGAGACTTGAATTTTATGAAAGAAAAGTATTCAATTTTTCTATTTTGATAAATAGTTAAATTGATAAAAGTTTAAAGTTAAGGGTGATATGTGAAAATTTTTCAAAGTAGACAAGTTGTCATAAAATACTTAGGTTACTATTTACTCTAGTATTGTTCACTTCGAGTATTTGGGGCACTTTTTGTGTCCTGAGTACTATTCACGAGTTACTTATTCCTCAATCTTATTCACGGATACTATTCAATTAAAAAAATATATTTTTTCTAGGTCCAAATCATTTTGGGTACAATATTATTCCATGAAGAGATGTCTTAATTTTTTCGAATAGTTGGTTGAAATTATAACGAAAAAAGCTTTTATATAAAACAAAATACTTTTATAAAATTATTCTATAAATATAATATATTATATTCTATTATGCATAGTATTTTGCATAGTAAAATCTTTTTATATAAAATGAAATGCTTTTATAAAGTTATTCTATAAATAGAATATATTATATTCTATTATGCGTAGTGTTTTGCATAGTAAAATCTTTTTATATAAAAGCGAATAATTTTATTAAAGTTATTCTACAAATAGAATATATTATATTCTATTATGCATAGTAAAATCTTTTTATATAAAATGTAATACTTTATTAAAGTTATTACATAAATAGAATATATTATATTTTATTATGCATAGTATTTGCATAGTAAAAATCTTTTATATAAATAGAATATATTATATTTTATTTAAAAGATTTTTCTTTAAATATAATCAGTCGATTAAAAGTAAATCAATCTGGATAGTTCATGGATTAGTTCTTATGCATTCCATTTTCCTATAAATAAAGCTCATTCCTTCATTATTTTCTTACGAATTCAATTTGAACTCTAGAGAGAAACTATAGAGAGAGACTATAGAGATGAGAAAAAAAGTTTTCTGCTACTTCACTACTCTTATATCAAGTATTATTTTACTGGTAAGGGTGTTATTCTTTCTTATTCATGAAGAAGCATCTGCTTTCTTATTATTCTGCTTTGGAATAACATGTATCACGCTGATCACCCTATACTTGGTGACATTCTTTTATTATTACATTGGAACATCCTGTCATGTGTTTTTACACACCTGGTTCCGCTCTTTATTATTATTCCGTTGGAACATCACATCGTGTGTTTTACACCGACACAGGTTCCGTCTTATTATTATTCTCTTGGAACATCCTGTCATGTATTTTACACCTGGACTCGGTTAAAATCTTTATTATTCTGTTGAAACATCCTGCTTGCAAATTTTGCACGACTGGTTCCGTTATTATTATTCATTGGAATAACCTCATCATGCTGAAGTACTGCGTGCATGGTGATTTCTTTTGTTATTCCATTCTTTATTATACTCGGTTGGTTAAAGTTTTGACTTCTATACTCCATGAAATTAGTAGAATATCCTTGATATTTGCGGCTTCATCCAAAGATATCTTTTCATGAAAATATTCTTCCGATCATTCTTGAATTTTATTCTACAAAAACAAGTATCATGTTGACAATTTGGGCGTTATTGGTTCTGGACAAATTAATTCTTGAACTTGTTTAATTGAATTCTTATATCATTGTCATCATCCTCATGTTTTATGTTATGTTGAAAGTCATCTCAGGCTTCAGTAGCATAGATGGACTTGGTATGATTATGAATGAGGATTATTCTATAATAATCATGGTAGTAATGTTACAAATGATGTGAAAATTAAAAGTCCTCATTGGCCGTAGTGCATTGATGGGCGCTTTTGGTATGATTATGGCTATGGATTCTTCTTGGCTAAGGAGAGCGAAAGTCATGATTTGACCCCAAAATAGGTCCATTCCATCCAACCCATTCTCGAGTCGCCAAATACATGGTATGAAACAACTACAACTTTATTATCACAACAATAAAATCTGTGAGTTTAAATACAAATATTATCTTCTAGACAATATTTATACTCAAATAAATCCTCATCACATTTATTGATACATTATTTTACAATAATGGTGAGGACTACTAAACAACTCTCTCTAGAACCTTCATTCCATACCCGACTAGTACTTTCGCTACATTCTCGCCTCCGAGAAGAAAAATGGAACAACAAGGAAAAGGGTGAGCTCAACTAGCCCAAAGAAAAGAATGTTATGACTAAGATAATATACAACCAATTATCGTTAGTCTCCATGAGGAAAAAATCGATAGAATACAATAGACAACAAGTTTCGGATCAATATTCGCAATGAAATAATAATTCATAGAAGAGTTACGTAGAGAATGAAATCTACTATAATCTATGAATTTAACAATCCATCATTAATATTTTATCCTCAGAACATCAATCAATATTCATCTCAAATCAAATATTCATCTTTGTGTCTACGGGCCAAAGATATTCATCAATCCATCATGTTCATCTCAACACTGCTTCATCTTTGCATTACTGAGCCAAAGATATTCATCGATCGGTCATGTTCATTTAAACACCGCTCATCTTTGCACTACTGAGCCAAAAGATATTCATCGATCGGTCATATTCATTTAAACACTGCTCATCTTTGCACTTCTGAGGCCAAAGATATTCTTCAAAATCATTCATCTTTGCACTACAGGGCCAAAGATATTCAATAATATCATCATTTAAGACCGAGGATGATGAAAATATTTTAAAGAACGAATCCAAGTGAAAAATGACAAGGATTAAGGATTAAGGATTAGTACTTTATTTTATCCATGTCCAACAATACCTCAAAAATAATCATAGTGGTGTAAAATTCAAGAATGATCAAAACATGGATACAATCAAAGCTAGTATCCGAATAGATATTTTAGGCGAAAAGAAAAATTTTCATTTTTCGATGAATAGTCTTATATTATTCGTGAATAGTCAGATATCGTGAATAGTCTTAGTATCGTGAATAGTAACTCAAACACCCAAAGATAAAAATTCCACAAAAAACATCTTCACGCTTCATGAATAGTACTGTGAATAGTAACTCGTGAATAGTAACTCATGAATAAGAACTCGTGAATAGTAACTCATGAATAGTAACCCCGACATGAAAAAGTTCCAAATTTGATAAAAAGTACCAACCAATATTTCAAAGATAATGATATTGAAGAATTAATATCATTTGAGAAGAAAATAACATCCCTTACCTCAAAGAATCGATTTCCGGAAGGAAAGGTCGGAAGTGATCTTTGAATGAAACTTGTCTTGAAATAAAGAACTCTCAAAGTATCTAAATACTCACAAAATACGCTCAATAATATAGAGAGAGAAAGAGAAAACTTTGTTTACGGTGTGATTTTCAATTCTAACTTAATTTCTCTATTTATAGGAAAATGTTAGCCACCAAGCGACTTTTTGACCTGCTACACGATGGCTTTACTCTACTATTGCCACCCACCACATTTGAAATAAAATTCAGCACATTTTTTCACCAACCACAAGTAGGGCCCACTCAATTCTAGAATTTTCCACCAAAATCAATTATAACCCTAATTTCCGAATTCGACACCTCTTAAAATTCACAACAAATCATTCGTGCATTTTTAACGGTTCAAAATTTGTGGACATATACTCAACTTATGTATGTATAACATACCCAAAATTACCACAATCCAACGGTCGGATTAAAAATTATAACCCCGCAATATATCTCAAAAACCCCGATTTGATTTTTAATACCTCCAATCCGATAAAATAACGATAAAACACCTCAACATTAATTCCTTCATTAATAACCACATAAATAAATCCATCATTTATATTCATATAAAATAAATATTTCCTTATCATATGAATCAATAATTAATTATTCACAAATAATATTACGTAATCACAATTATAACCAAAGCCGTTTCCGGAAAGAAGGGCTTTCCAATAAGGATCTCTCCTTCTTGGCGCGCAATTAGGTGACCAAACCTCTCCTTAGATGTAACTTTCTAGACATTGCCAATAATGTTATCTAATAATATTATTCAAATAATATGAATTATTGATCCGATAATGGGAAATATCGTGCGTTGACAATTATTGAAGCAAAGAATAATATAAAATACCAACGCAAAGAATTATTGAATCAATAAAATAAACTATTGAACAATAATTCTTGTGAAAATTATTGAGTAGTAGTGCCATCTTCGTGCGAATCAATAATTCAATAATCTTGTAATACCTGGTGTCTTCTCGCCAATGCGACCACGCGTATTACTTTCTATTTTAACCACCGGGTATTCCAATAGTCTTAATTCTGTAATAACTACTGCCGTTATTTATAACCACCCAAACTTTGTCGTTTTCCTCATCCAATCGCTTTCAAGTTATGGGGCCCACACATGGTCGCTACTTCATTGCATTTAATATTCCCAAGCAAAAGATTTAATATTCCACGACCAAACGAATATTCCCCGACAAAAATGAATATTTTATAACCACTTGCTTATTTTGAAATATTTGCGTATTTAACCCTTAACTATCCACATTAATCAAATCAACCCTTACTATTTCAAAATAATAAATAAAGGAAATTCCTTTTATTTAAAAAATTTCGGTCTTACAACCTCCCTCCTTATGAAATTTCGTCCTCGAAATTGATGTACGATACTGGTGTTTCAAAAGGTAAAGATACCTCGCTTTCATTTTCGTTTCCAACTCCCAGTCATTTCCTCTATAAATGATTCCTCCACAAAACTTTAACTTGTGGTATGACCTTTCTTGCTGCGTAGGGACATGCTCCTTCCTATCCAAGATCTTGACAGTACCTCCTCATACGTTAAGTCTTCTACTATCTCGTCCTGGTTCTAACTTCAATGACGTGTTTGAATTAGTCCACATATTTACGTAACATCGATACGTGAAAACGTTATGAACACGCGTCATACTTGGTGGTAAAACGAGTCTATAGGCCACGCCCTATTCGATCGAGAATTTCAAATGGATTAATAAATCGAAGGTTTGAGCTTTCCTCACCTCACCGATTCTCGCTTTTAAAATAACAACTTCTTGCACCTCCTTCTTCAAATTCATCATCCGGTGTGTGTAGCTTGAATGCTTTTTAACTTTATCGATTAAAGTCGATTATACTCAGATATCATCACGTGCATCAGTATATCATCACGTGGGTACCTAGAGTTTTCATCTCCATCTCTATTATTTGTATATTATACTGAAATGAGTCTTTGACATATTGTACTCAGTACTTGTATACGATCTTCTACTCAACACGTCGCCTACCACGTTCGCTTTTCCGGGATGGCATGGGTCGGAACATGTCTTTGAAATGAGTCTCCTCTTGAGTTCTTGAAGCTCTTCCCACATTCCTTGCTCCATTCAATTTTGTATCTCTACGAGTCAATTGCGATAATGAAATAGCGATTCGAGAATATCCTTCAACGAATCTCCGATAATAACCAACTAAGCCTAAAAGCTACGTATTTCGATTCTTCGACTTAGGTTGCTTCTCAATCGCGACTCATATCCCAATCTTGGATAAAGACGTCACAATGACACCTATCGCTTTACTATCGCATCGAATATAACGTCCCTACAGAGAGTCTGCTTAGGTGAATTCCACAAAAAGTCACAAGATAAAGGCTCGGTACCAAATTCTATAGTAGAATTTTTAACTCCACGAAGTTCAATAGAGCCATTCGATATAAGATTTTAGAAATGAGTTTTGTCTGGGGTTCAAAGTCGATACAAAATTTAATATCGAACTTTGGGGAGTAAGCCAAGAAATTCTTCAGGAAATACGTCAGGAAAAATCAATAACAACAGGAATATTATTCAAATCTGACGTGTCTTTATTCAAATCCATAACATGGACTAAGAAAATTTGACATCCGTAATAAACGAATGACTTCATGGCTTGATATGAAAATGTTTGATTACAATGGTTTGATTGCTTGAATTCGAATAACAGGTTGCTTAGGAATATGAAAACTAACAACCTTACGAAAACAGAATACTTTATTAAAATTATTCTATAAATAGAATATATTATATTCTATTATGCATAGTATTTTGCATAGTAAAATCTTTTTATTTAAAACAGAATACTTTATTAAAGTTATTCTATAAATAGAATATATTATATTTTATTATGCATAGTTTTTGTATAGTAAAAATCTTTTTATATAAATAGAATATATTTTATTTTATTTAAAAGATTTTTCTTTAAATATAGGGCCGTCAGATTAAAGTAAATCAAAATTTGGACCGTTCATGGATTAGTTACTTATGTATTCCATTTTCCTATAAATAAAGTTCATTCCTTCATTATTTTCTTACGAATTCAACTTTGAACTCTAGAGAGACTATAGAGAGAGACTATAGAGATAGAAGAAAAGTTTTCTCGCTACTTCACTACTCTTATATCAAGTATTATTTTACTGTAGTGGGTGTTATTCTTTCTTATTCATGAAGAGAACTGCTTTTTATTATTCTGCTGAATAACATGTATACGCTTGTCTACCCTATACTACTTGGTGACATTCTTCTATTATTCTCGTTGGAACATCCTGCATGCGTGTGTTTTACACCGGACTGGTTCCGCTCTTTATTATTATTCCGTTGGAACATCCTCATCATGTGTGTTTTTACACCGGACTGAAGTTCCGCTCTTATTATTATTCTGTTGGAACATCCATGCTCATGTGTTTTACAAGAACCCAGTTCCGCTCTTTATTATTCTGTTGGAACATCTTGTCGATTGCAAAATTTTGCACGACTGGTTCCGTTATTATTATTCTGTTGGAATAACTTTTGTCATCAAGCAATCTGCATGCATGGTGATTTCTTTTGTTATTCCATTCTTTATTATACTCGGTTGGTTAAAGTTTTGACTTATACTCCATGAAATTAGTAGAATATCCTTGATATTTGCGCTTCATCCAGTATCTTTTCATGAAAATATTCTTCTGATCATTCTTGAATTTTACTCTACAAAACAGTATCATGTTGACAATTTGGACATTATTGGTTCTTGGACAAATTAATTCTTGAACTTGTTTAATTGAATTCTTATATCATTGTCATCATCCTCATGTTTATGTTATGTTGAAAGTCATCTGTGGCTCAGAGTGCATAGATGGACTTGGTATGATTATGACCGAGGATTATTCGGTATAATCATGACCGTAATGTTACAAATGATGTGAAAATTAAAAGTCCTCATTGGCCGTAGTGCATTGATGGGCGCTTTTGTATGATTATGGCTATGGATTCTCTTACGCGAGGGAGCAAAGATGAATTATTTTATGGCATGATCGGGATAGTTGATGAAAACACGATTTTCTTTGGCCTGTAGTGCATGGATAATTCGTGGTCATGATACTAAAGAATATCTTTGGCCTGTAGTGCAAGGATGATTTAATGACGTGGATTATTTATTGAGCTGAGTCTCTGCGATAAAAGTGATGAAAACTTTTTAAATCATAAAAGATAGTAGATTCTATTCTCTACTTGACTCTTTTAATGGATTGCTTGTTCCGCTGCAGTTAAACTTGATGTCTATTGTATTTTATCAGTTTAACATTGTTGGAGGCTAATGATAATTTATTCTGCATTATCTTAGTCATAATATTTCTTACTGGGCTAGTTGAGCTCTTTCTTCACTGTTTTCTTTAGGAAATGAGAATATAGCTGGGACGAGTCGGGGAACGGAGTGATGGTCCAGAGGATAGCATTAGTATTCTTCACTATTCTGTGAAATAGTGTGATAATAATTGTAATGAGGACTCCTTTTGAGTTTGTATAATCTCTAGTAGATAATATTTGTATTCAAACTCACAGTTTATGTTTTATCGTATTGTACACGACAGTTGTATTAGTAAGTTGTATTTGAATTTCGTACCATGTATCTGATGACCCAAGATGGGTGATATATACCTAATTTTGGGGGCGTCACAATTATACAATAATTTTACTTCATATAAAATTCCTTGAGCACCAAATTTGGGTTTGTAGCTAGGTTCTACTAGCTCATTGTTGAATTCTAAAAAACTATATATTAGTTCAAAAGATTGAAACCAAAAATAAAATATCAAATTCAAAATTATATAAAAACTAAATATTAAATTAAAATTAACAAAAAAAATACATTATTAACACTCAATTATCAGTCCTTGATAAATATTGTGTCTTAGCAACATTTGTAGTCATTCTAATAGTAATATTAAGTTAATTTGAAAATTTTAAAATATATTTTATAATCAATATATATAGAATAAATAAAAATAAAAATAATTTTATTTAAAAATCAAACAAGGTAAAACTTAATTTTTTGGTCAGTGATCTTTGGTATGGAAGTAGAATTTGACTACTACTAAAATACTATTTAGAGTATCCCTAATTTAATTTTAAATTAATCTAAAGAGATAAATCTATATATATGCAAAATTAAGTACGTACACAATTAGCCTCTCTAATTGACTACAAACAAAAATCAAAAAACAGCACAGAGAGCATAGAGTAAAAAACCATCAAAAAAAGAATTTATTTACTATTCAAAAACGCAAGATCATGTTGAGCCAAGTTTAATATATATTTTACAACTAATTCGCTATATAATTAATTTGTAACGTATTAAATAAAACTAAATTATAAATATATATTATTTATATATATATATATATATATTATAGAAATATTCTAATGTCATATTGAAGAATCAATATAATTAATATTTTTATTATGGGTTCACTAATAAATAATTCATATGTATGTGAAACTAAGTTTATTTTTAACTTAATAGTTTAATTGTCGTTAATATACACTAGTAGTTGAGTAAATATTATAGTTACATAATAATTAATATGTAAAGGTATATTATGTGTTATAAAATGTATTAATGATTAAACATTAATTACCAATTTTGTTTCATATTGGAGATATTTAGTTAATTAATGTTAGAAATAATTATGACATATACATTAGTGAGTAAAATTTAATTAATTTTAAAAGTAAAAGTCATAATAGTAACTTACTATCTATAATAGTTTTATTCTTAAATAAATATATATTTAAAATAAAGAAAAATTTATGAAAAAATAATAATTAATCTTAAAAGGCACAATATATATATATATAAAATATATCAATGATTAAACTTTAGTTACCAATTTTATTTCATAATCTTTAGTTAATTGATGTTTTAAAAAACTACTCATTTATATATTAGTTATTAAAATTTAGTTACCTTTTAAAATTAAAAATCACGATGATAATTTATTATGCTACTATAATTTTATTTTATATAAAAATTCTATATGAAATTATATAATAAAAAAACACATAACTACGACTTATTTACAAGTCTTTGATAGTTGTTTGTGTAAGAAGTATTTACCGTCATTATAATAGTAATAATAAGTTAATTTGAAATTTAAAATAAATTTAATAATTATATGGCATAAATATAAATTAAAATAATTTTATTTAAAACATAAATCCGTGTTGGCACGGGGCACTTAGTTAGTTATATTTGGAGTAATTTTTATTGATTAGAATTTAGAACGGCAAAATGTCAGTTACATATATATAAGGGATAAGAGTAAAGCCTTGGGAATTAATAGAATATTTGGTATATAATCTTCATGCATGCAAGCACACCATGAAGCATACTGGTCCATTTTAAGCCTCAACAATGGACTTATTAGTAGACCTAGCTACCTAATATGGGAAAGAGACGTCGTCAACTTCTTCTTTGGTTAATTTGGCATCAAAATAAATTATTTAGGTTTAGTGAAACTATTAACATTGGATATTTTCCTTTCCTTCCAAAATCAAAATTATATTATTTGTAAAGTACAACCCCTTTAATTTAAAGAATATTTTATTTCTTTTCAAACTTGTTGATCCTCAACACTAACTAGAAATAATGGTAAGTTAGAAATTTGACGTCACTTTTAAGATTTTAAAAATAAAAATAAATCTTTAGTTTTTAGGGCGACAATCCATAATAAGTATTTGTTATGAAACAAAATAGGGCAAATAACATTCATGACAACCAGGACCAACGTTTGAGATTAAATCATATGTAAAACATGTATTTTGTTATAATATTATTAATATAACAAGTAATAACATTATATATATATACCTCTTATTGACCTCTAATTAATACACCTTTTTAATCATAAATTTGTTAATAAATATTTAAATTTCTTATGTTATAAAAATAATATAAATTAGATTATTATTTATTTTAAAAATATTAGAAGAAGATGCATACATTAAGGAGTAGTAATAATATAGAATTGAGAAAGTTATAAAAAATTCAATTTGACCCCATATATTAAAAATTTTATAAAATTTCAATGAAGTCAATTTATCCATTATACTTAAATTTCTTCAAAATTTATCATATATTATAAAATAATTTTTTTAATGAGATCAATTGACCCCACACCATTGGCCGAGGCTTCGCTCCTGTGTAAATCTGCTAACAAATGATGACGAGATTATATCCGCTACGTACTACTAGTAATTGATTGTTTAAATCCGCTATTACTAGTATACTTTTTCTACTTTCTCTTGGGATGTTGTTTCTAATTTAGTCACCTCAAACAAAGATCACATAGTTTGAGATCTGACGATGACAAATTATAAATATCTCATTCGCTAGTAATAATAGCGGGCTAGTAATATTGAAATACCGTTATTATTAATAGCAGATGACGTTTTTATTTTTAATTTCAATCGTTGATGTGTCAAATTAACGTTATTGACCGTGTTTATCTTATTATAATTAATAAATTTCTTTTATATATATATATATATATATATATATATATATATGTGTGTGTGTGTGTGTGTGTGTGTGTGTGAAAAACCTATGTAAAACTATTGACTCTATTAAGTGTAACACCCCCTTTCCAAAATAGAAAGAGAGGTTACTCAAAACACAATAAAACTAAGGAAGATCACATGGCTCTAAATGTAAGACCCCAAATTATTAATAAATGAAATTTATTTTCCTCTATTTATTATTTTGAAATAGTAAGGGTTGATTTGATTAATGTGAATAATTATGGGTAAAATACGCAAATATTTCGAATAAGCAAGTGGTTATAAAATATTCATTATTGTTAGGGAATATTCGTTTGGTCGTGGAATATTCAATCTTTGTGGGAATATTAAATGACGTACGCATCTTTTGCTGGCCCCATAACTAAAAAGCTATTGGATGAAAAAAAGCGATAAATATAAGTTGTTTATAAATAACTGCGTTATCGTTAATCTTGTTGAATACCCTATGTGGTTAAAACACACTAATCTGCGTTGTTGAATAAAGAAGTTAGCATGGTATTGCACCAATTATTGATTCTTACGTGAAAGAAGCACTACTCAATAATTGTTAGAGTAATTCTTTATTCAAGATTTTATTTTATTGATTCAATAATTCTTTGCGTTGATATTTTATATTACTATTTGTTTGATAAATTGTCATTACACAATATTTTTTCATTATCTAGACAATAATTCATATTATCTCAATAATATTATTGGATAACATTATTGGCAATATCTAGAAAGTTACATACAGGAGAGTTTGGTCATCTAATTGCGTCTTGGTAGGAGAGATCCTTATTGAAAGCCCTCTTTCCTGAGGGAGCAGTGCAGTTTGCAAATCTTGTGATTCTGTAATATTATTTGTGAATAATTAATTATTGATTTATATGATGAGAAAAAATATTGATTTTATGTGGATATAGATAGAAAAATTTTAATGTGACAATTGTTGAAAATTAATATTTTATCTTTTTTGATAAAATAATTCATTTAAATATATTATTTTAATAATATATTAACTTGATATATTTTATAATGAATGTGGGATATATGAGTATATGAGGATGAAGAGTATTTTTGTGGCATTAAATGTTTAACACATATTTTGTGTGTTGGTGGACACAATTATTGATCGAAATTTGATTATGGCCTGTAAAATCGCCCGTTTGTGGATTTCGGTTAATTTCTGTTTGGAATTTGGAAAAACTTCCTTCTGCAAAGTTGTAGAGAATTGAATTTCCTATAAAAATTCGCGAGTTTTGAATTTTTCTGATAAAAGAGCTAATTATTATGAATTATTTAAGTTCCGAAGCTCCGAAATAATTGATTTTTGGAAGTTTTAATTATGTTTTTTAAGAAAAATGTTTTTCAAATGTTGGTGGCCATCTTTAATATGTGTTTGGTGGCTGAAATCAGATTTCAAAGTGGGCATAGGAATGTGTTTTGTAAATATTAAAATTATATTAAATTTTCTGCTTTGGTGTTCTAAGCATTTTCCTATAAATAGGTCTTGGGTTAGAATTGAAAATCACACCGTAAATCTGAAGTTTTCTCTCTCTATATTATCGAGCTTATTCTTGTGAGTATTTTGAGTATACTTTGAGTATTGCTATACTGTGCAAGTTCAAGTCATAGCATATATCCGGGTTTTATTTAAATCTTGTCTTTCGAGAGGTAAGAGATGTTATTTTATTCGAAAATGATATTATTTCTTCAATATCATTATCTTAGAAATATTGGTTGGAAATTTTATCAAATTTGGAACTTTTTCATGTCTGGAGTTACTATTTATGAGTTACTTATTCACGAGTTACTATTCAAGAGTACTATTTACTGAAGCGTGATGATATTTTTGGAAAATTTCTATCTTTTGGTGTAAGATTTACTATTCACATATACTGACCTATTCATTCACATATCTGACTATTCATAGAAAAAAAATAAAATTTCTTCTTTTGTCCAAAATATCTATTCGGATACTAGCTTTGATTGTATCCATGTTTTGATCATTCTTGAATTTTACTCCACTCGATTACTCATGAAGTATTTTGAACTTGGATTGTTTAAAATACGAATCCTTAATATTTGTTCTTTTGTTTCCTTTGGATTCGTTTCCTTTAAAATATTTTTCATCATCCTCGGGTCCTAAATGATGATATTCTTGAATATCTTTGGCACATGAGTGCAAAGATGAATGATTTCTTGATGAATATCTTTGGCCGTAAAGTAGCAAAGAAGATGAGCAGTGTTGAGATGAATATGACCGATCGATTAATATCTTTGGCCCGTAGTGCAAAGATGAGCAGTGTTTAGATGACCATGATCAACTGATGAATATCTTTGGCTTTATAGTGAAAAGATGAATATTTGATTCCGAGATATATATTGATTGATGTTACGGGATAAAATATCGACGATGAACTTTTAAATTCATATATAGAATATAGTAGTTTGCATTCTCTACTTAACTCTTCTAATGAATTGTTGTTTCACCGCTGCGTTGTTGATTTAAAAGCCCGGTTGTCTATTGTATTCTATTAGATTTTTCCTGTTGGAGACTAACGATAATTTGTTGTATATTATCTTAGTCATAATATTCTTCTTTGGGCTAGTTGAGCTCACCCTTTTCCTTTTTGCTCCATTTTTTCTTCTCGGGAGGCGAGAATGTAGCGATGCAGTCGGGGTATGGAATGATGGTTATAGAGAGTTGTTTA
The DNA here is from genome assembly GCA_020205615.1 of Panax quinquefolius. Lineage (NCBI taxonomy): Eukaryota > Viridiplantae > Streptophyta > Magnoliopsida > Apiales > Araliaceae > Panax > Panax quinquefolius. Next base: position 95,717,661 of record CM035174.1, on the reverse strand, counting down.
GTAGTCCTCACCATTTTGTAAAGTAATGTATAAATAATTGTGATGAGGATTTATTTGGGTATGTATATTGTCTAGAAGACAATAATTGTATTTAAACTCACAGTATATATGTTGTCGTATTTTGCACGACAAATGTATTAATAAAGTTGTAGTTATTTACATACCATGTATTTGGCGACTCGAGAATGGGTTGGATGGAATTGACCTATTTTGGGGCGTCGCGGTTAATATCGAGCTTAGGATATGATCTCCAGCGGAGATCGGGAATAGAACTAGGAGGAGGCAGAGTAAATCCTTCGCTAGTGTGTCTACCTAAGCTTATTTGTTAGTTGGTTAGTATATAGGGATATTATGTGATATATTGATTTCCTTAATTAACCCTTGTTTTATGACGGTGTTTGAGAATGTCGATCGAGAATATTAACGATTAGGAGTAAATGAGATCGTGGAGATGCTCGCATGTTTTACCAACGAGGAGAGCGTGCAAATTATCCATGCACTACTACTGACCAAAGATAATCGTGTATTCATTAGTATCACGACCACATATTATCCATGCACTACTACCAAAGATAATCGTGTATTCATTAGTATCACGACCACAAATTATCCATGCACTACTGCCAAAGATAATCGTGTTTTCAATTACGGTTATGATTATACTTAGAAACAATCCTCGGTCATAATCATACCAAGTCCATCTATACTTTTACAAAGCCACGTAGATGACTTTCAACATAATATAAACATGAGGATAATGATATAAAGAATCAATCAAATGAGATAAAGGATAAATATTAAACATTTATAATATAATTTATCCAGATTCAAGAATATCCCCATGTTATCAATCACTTAATAATCTCATAATCTAATATCATTAATATTATAACAATATTTTAATCACTTCTTTTCTTAAATTTATAAACAATTTATCTCAATTGTTTACGCTTTACCATATAATGCATTTAATCATTCAAAATGCCATACTCATACGATATCATCACCAATTATCAAATCTCTCATCAAAAAAATATGCATATACTACTATATAGGATTCTACAGCCATAAAAAATCCTATTTTCAACTTTTGTTACTTCACATAACATATTTAACTCATATGTTAAGTAACTAAACTATTTTCATGAAAAATACCAAATTAGTCCCAAAAATATTTCTTTTCTGGGATTTAGCATAATATAGTCCCATAATGAAAATATATTTTTCTCGAATTTTTAAAATTCATTTACTATTTTTTAAAAAATCAATTTCTAATTAATTCCTTAAGAAATTAGCTACCTCAAGTTTAACTCCAAAATTCCCAAATCTTGGCAGGACCTTACACATGTTAACGTGAGCTTCTAGTTTAAATTTCATGGTCATCGGAGTTATAGAACTCCAGGTTATAGAGTTTTTAAATCGGAAAAACCTAAATATTGAAATAGTCATAACTTGCTCATTTTAAGTCGTAATGAGCTCATTTTTGGACAGGAGGTACTTTATACCATATAACTTCATGTCCCAAAAGGCCAGAATTTTTCTCATAATTTAAGTGGCCGAAAAACAGCCCTCTAAAATCATGGCAGCAGCTTTTTCGGTTTTTGCAGCTTTGCACTCCTTTGCTAAAATCAGTCCACACAAAAATCTACAACACCTTTTCCAGTAATTCCACTTGGATTAGTTAGGTAACTCATAGATCTAACTCTAGGACTTGACCACATTCAAAAATTCAAAATATAATAGGAGATATGGTCAATTGAATTTCATATTACGTTTTTCACCAAAATCTGATTTTCAACTCTTTGTGATTTCTAAGAAACTTTCATGTTTTCACATAATAACCAACATAACTCATCATAACACTTACTAATACTTCATATACCCATGATTTTCATTAGTCCAATGCTTTTATTATGACTGTCATCATAAACCACGTAAACTGTTCATTTTATCGTTAAAAATATTAAATTCATCTTCGCAATCCGGCCAAAGATATTCATTAACAATTCATCTTTTTCTACGAGCCAAAGATATACAACCGTAAAACCAATAATCTTTGAGGCAGCGACTTAATAGAATCACGACCACGAATTATCCATGCCTTCTTGGCCAGGATATTCGTGTTTTTCAATATATGGTCATGATTATACCGAATAATCCTTGGTCATAATCATACCAAGTCTATCAATGCACTACGGCCAAAGATGACTTTTACCACATCCATGAATTAATATTTCATTGCTGAGACTCAGCTCAATAATTAATCCATATCATCGAATCATCCTCGCACCTCTACGGGCCAAGGATATTCATTAAGATCATGACCACGAATTATCCATGCACTACTGGCAAAGATAATCGTGTATTCATTAATATCACGACCACAAATTATCCATGCACTACGGCCAAAGATAATCGTGTATTCATTAGTATCACGACCACAAATTATCCATGCACTACGGCCAAAGATAATCGTGTATTCATTAGTATCACGACCACAAATTATCCATACACTACGACCAAAGATAATCGTGTATTCATTAGTATCACGACCACAAATTATCCATACGACTACGACCAAAGATAATCGTGTATTCATTAGTATCACGACCACAAATTATCCATGCACTACTGCCAAAGATAATCGTGTTTTCAATTACGGTTATGATTATACCCAAACAATCCACAGTCATAATCATACCAAGTCCATCTATTCACGTAAGCCACGTATGACTTTCAACACAATATAAGTATGAGGATAATGATATAAAGAATCAATCAAATGAGATAAAGGATAAATATTAAACATTTATAATATAATTTATCCGAGATTCAAGAATATCCCCATGTTATCAATCACTTAATAATCTCATAATCTAATATCATTAATATTATAACAATATTTTAATCACTTCTAAATTTATAAACAATTTATCTCAATTGTTTACGCTTTTACCATATAATGCATTTAATCATTCAAAAATGCCATACTCATAAGATATCATCACCAATTATCAAATCCTCATCAAAAAAAATATGCATATACTCTATATAGGATTCTCAGCCATAAAAATCCTATTTTCAACTTTGTTACTTCACATAACATATTTAACTCATATGTTTAGTAACTAAACTATTTTCATGAAAATACCAAATCAGTCCCAAAAATATTTCTTTTTTCGGGATTTAGCATAATATAGTCCCATAATGAAAATATATTTTTCTCGGAATTTTTAAAATTCATTTACTATTTTTCAAAAATCAATTTCTAATTAATTCCTTAAGAAATTTGATACCTCAAGTTTAACTCCAGAAATTCCCAAATCTTGGCAGGACCTTACACATGTTAATGTGAACCTCCAGTTTAAATTTCATGGTCATCGGAGTTGTAGAACTCCGGTTATAGCATTTTTCGTCAAAAAAACCTAAATATTGAAATGGTCATAACTTGTTCATTTTAAGTCAGAATGAGCTCATTTTTGGACAAGAGGTACTTTATAACATATATTTTCATGTCCCAAAAAGCCAGAATTTTTCACATAAATTTAGTGGCCGAAACAGCCCTTACAAAAACGTGGCAGCAGCTTTTTGGACATTTTGAAGTTTTGACTCCTTTGCTAAAATCAGTCCACACGAAAATCTACAACACCTTTTTCATTGATTCCACTTGGATTAGTTAGGTAACTCATAGATCTAACTCTAGGACTTAACCACACTCAAAAATTCAAAATATAATAGGAGATTTGGTCAATTGAATTTCATATTACGTTTTCACCAAAATCTGGTTTTTAACTCCTTGTGATTTTTAAGAAACTTTCATGTTTTCACATACTAACCAACATAACTCATCATAACACTTACTAATACCACGTATACCCATGATTTTCATTAGTCCAATGCTTTTATTATGACTTTCATCATAAACCACGTAAACTGTTCATTTTAGTTGAAGAAATATTTGAGGTTTAAGAAATGGGTTTTGTCTTTGGGGTCAATACAAAATTCGATTTCACGCTCTAAGTAGGCTAAGAAGTCTTCAAGAATACGCCAGGAAATTTATTAATAATAGAAATATCATTCAAAACTGTGACTCTCATCCAAGACTTGGATAGTACGTCACATTGATACTATTGTGACTTTTATCCCTTAACCTAGATAGCACCTCACAATGATACCTATCAACTTGCCATCTTGATCCGACGCCGCCTCTGAGAAAAGTGCGGCCGCGATTGCATTTCACACAAGAGAAGTCAACAACGAAAGGATCGGGGCTCTTTACTTATGGCTTGATATAACAATGATTAACTTTAGGGTTTGGTTACTTTGAATTCAGATAACGGTTGGTTAGAATATGAAAGCTAACAACCTTACAAAAGAATAATGAGTAGTTAATCAATCATTTTCAAAAATTACCTCAAAGGCAAGTATTTTCAAAGAGATAAGATCGTGAAAGTGTTTATTTGAAACAACAAGATTTAAAATTAGTAGCGTAATGTGAAGGCTCTACTAACGAAGTTTCAACCAATAAGTCAAAGTTTAACTTCTCCTAGAGTCAAATTTAAGCGTTGAGCATAAAGCGAGAGAGATAAAATAATGGGTAGAACCAAGTATCTTATAAGGTATAGACTTACAATTTATAATTAACTAACCCGTGCTAACTTCGTTCGGTTTACTCGTTTTTGAGAAGTCATGAAAAATGCACTTCTAAAACCAACGACTTTGTTTTGTCCATATCCACCTTTGGTGCCACCACCGTCCAGACTAGACTTGACTTTGGTGCACACAAAATTGAGCTAAATGACATTCTCTTCTTGCAATTTCCACTTCTATTATCTTTGCCATGATTACCAATCAAGTGGTTACCATTCTTAGCATGATAATTTCCCCGACGATGGTTAACATTGTTACGATAGCCGTTACCACCCGGTATGATTATTATCGTGTTGTTGGTGAATTACCTTTTGTTTGAAATTTGAATCAACACTCTCATGTGCTTCATTGCTTATCTCGGCATTTTGGATGTCATTCTCAAACACCGTCACAAAACAAGGGTTAATTAACATATCACATATTATCCTATACTACGTGAGCCAATTAAATACCAAATAAATTTAGGTAGGTCATCTAGCGAAGAATTCCCAATCTCTCCCTCCTAGTTCTTATCTCAGCATCTTGCCGGGATCATATCCTAAGCTCGATACCAACTGTGGCGCCCCCAAAATTAGGTATACTTCACCCATCTTGGGTCGCCACTTACATGGTACATAAATTCAAATACAACTTACTAATATAAGCGTAGTGTACAATACGACATAAAGCGTGAGTTTGAATACAAATATTGTCTACTAGATATTATACAAACTCAAAAGGAGTCCTCATTACAACTATTATCACACTATTTCACATAATAGTGAGGACTACTAATCTTATCCTCGGACCATTACTCCGTTCCCAGGCTCGTCCCGCCTATATTCTCATTTCTAGAAGAAAACGATTGAAAAACGGTGAGCTCAACTAGCCCGATAAGAAATATTATGACTAAGATAATGCGAGAATAAATTATCATTAGCCTTGAAAGATGTTAAAGCGATAAAATACAATAGACAACCGGTTTAAGCTGCGGCGGAATATACAATCCTTTAAAAGAGTCAAGTAGAAAATAAAATCTACTATCTTTTAGGTTTTAAAAGGTTTTCATAAATTTTTATCACTAAGACTCAATTTAATGAATAAACCACAATATCTAATCATCCACATACCCACGGTCAAGGATTTTCATCAAATTCATCAATGGTCATGACTATACTGAATCACCCCTGGTCATAATCATACCAAAAACTATCCATCAACGCATTACGCCATCGAGACTTTTGTCACATCATTTATATCAAGCCATGATTATCTTAAGAATGAACCTCAGTCATAATCATACTAAGTTCATCTATGCACGTAAGCGAAAGATAACTTTCAACATAATATAAACATGAGGATGATGACAATGATATAAAATTCAATAAAACAAGTTCAAGAATTAATTTCTCTAGGATTTATTAACGTCCAAATTGTCAACAAGATCTTTGTTTTGTGAGAGTAAAATTCAAGAATGATCGGAAGAATATTTCCATGAAAAGATCTTGGATGGAACGTTGAAATATCGAGGATATTCTACTAATTTCATGGAGTATAGAAGTCAAAGTTTTAACCAATTTGGGTATAATAAAGAATGGAATAACAAAAGAAATCACCATGCATGCGGTGCTTGGCATGACAAGGTTATTCAACAGAATAATAATAACGAAACCGAATCGGTGAAATTCACAATCGCGGGATGATCCAACAGAATAATAAATCTTTGAATAATAATAAACTATGGAACTAGGTCCCAGTATAAAACACACGCAGGGATATTCAAGCGAGAATAATAAATGCGGAATAATAAACAATGGAACCCGTCCGGTGTAAAACACACGATGAGGATATTCCAACGAATAATAAAGAATGGAATAACGAAGAAGATCACCAAGTATAGGGATTAAGCATGTCTGAGTTATTCCAATGAAATAAATAAGAATGGAATAATATAAGTTTCACCAAGTATAGGGTATCTGGCGTATCTGGGTTATGTATAGGGTATGCCACTTTTACGAAGTTATTCAATGAATAATAATGAATGGAATAACGAAGTTCTCTTCATGAATAAGAAAGAATAACACCACTTACGAATTACAACAAATAATATCCCTTATCGTAAAAAGACAATTGGATATCAAAGTAGTGAAGTGCCGAATACCATTCTTCTTTCTCTCTATATAGATTTTCTCTCTATAAACCTCTCTATAATTTTCCTCTCAGAGTTTGGGTGAATTAAGTAAGAAAATAATGAAGGAATGAGCTTATTTATAGGAAAATAGAATGCATAGTAATTAATCCATGAGCAGTCCGTTGATTTACTTTAATCGACGGTCCATATTTAAAAGCAAAATCTTTTAAATAAAATATCATATATTCTATTTATATAAAAATATTTTACTATGCAAACACTATGCAACACTATGCAAAAACACTATGCAACACTATGCATAATAAAATATAATATATTATTTATAGAATAACTTTAATAAAGTATTACATTTTATATAAAAGATATTTACATTTTATTAAGTTAATAATCTGAATAAAACAAAAGCGTCATTATCGCTATAATAATTCATATTATTAATCGAATGATAATGGAATCAAACCGAGTGACTTCTCACATAAGCATCGATAATCAATACCGTGTGTCTTCTTATGCGACCACACGTATTCTTTGTACTTTTTACTACCGAGTAGTTCAACAATGATCAACGGTAAAACTTTTCGTAGTTATTTCAATAAAATATTTTTGTCGTTTTCTCAATCCGACAATAATTACATTATGGGGTCCACCAATGATTGGTAGTTGTCTGAATATTCCTGCTAAACCGAATATTCCCCACGGACCCGATCGAATATAATATAACCACTTGCATACTTTGCAAAATTTATAAACCTGACCTTAACTATAATATTATCTCAAATTCACACCATAATATTAAAAATTATTTCGACAAAATTTAAATTTTTATTGATAAAATCTGGGTCTCCTAATCTGGACAAAGGCGGTAACCACTCTGGTGGTAATCATGGCCATGAAAATAGAAGAAGCGAGTGGGAGGAGATTTTAAAAGAGGAGATTTAACAACGACCATGTGAAGACGTCGTAACACCAAAGAAGAATCGGGTTCGAGGGGAGAGAAGACCACCACCGTAAGTATGTTACAAATCTTGGAAAGAGGGACATATCATTGAAGCGCCCACAACAGTTTAAGGTATGCTATAATTGTGGAAAAGAAGGACATATCGCTCGAGATTATGCGGTATCAAAACCAGTCGAGAGGAATGATGACTCGAAAGGATGTCCCGAAAGGTCAAAGTCAATCTGGTTCTGGAAGAAGCGTTTGTCGTGGCCAGGTCAAAATCGAGAACGACGAAGTTAGCACAGGTTAGTTAATTATAAATTCTTGCAAGTTTATACCTTACTAGATCTGGGTTCTACCCATTCTTTTATCTCACTTGCTTTGCGCTCAACGTTTGAACTTGACTATGGAGAAATTAGACTTTGACCTATTTATGGAGACTCAGTTGGGAAAACTTTCATTACATCCGTTGTTTAGAAATCTTGCTTGATTCGGGTTGGCACTATCACATTACACAGTAACCTTATTTCTATAGAGATATTTGCTTTTGATGTGATTTTAAGGTTAACTACTCATAATCAAAAAATTGATTACTTTACGTAAGGGTTGTTAGTTTTCATATTCCTAAGCAACCTGTTATTCGAATTCAAATAATCGAACCATTGTAGTCAAACATTTTCATATCAAGCCATGAAGTCATTCGTCTATTACGGATGTCAAGTTTTCTTAGTCCATGTTATGGATTTGAATTAAAACACGTCAGATTTGAATAATATTCCTATTGTTATTGATTTTTCCTGACGTATTTCCTGAAGAATTTCTTGGCTTACTCCCAAAGCCTGATATTGAATTTTGTATAATCTTTGAATCCGATACAAAACCCACTTCTAAAATCTCATATCGAATGGCTCCTATTGAACTCCAGGAGTAAAAAATTCAACTATAGAATTTAGTACCTGAGCCTTTATCTGGTGACTTCCTTTGTGGAATGCACCGCGGCACTCTCGTAGGGGACACCATATTAAATGCGATAGTAAACTGATAGGTGTCATTGTAACGCGCTATCCAAGGTTGGGATATGAGTCACAGTTGAGAACAACCTAATTCGGTAATCGAAATACGTAGTTTTCTAGGCTTAGTTGGTTATTCTCAGAGATTCGTTGAAGGATATTCTCGAATCGCTATTCCATTAACGCAGCTGACTCGTAGAGATACAAAATTCGAATGGAGCAAGGAATGTGGGAAGAGGTACAAAATTTGATTGGTGCAAGCAATGAATATGACCGACTGATTAATATCTTTGGCCCGTAGTGCAAAGATGAACAGGTGTTTAGATGAACATGATCAACTGATGAATATCTTTGGCTTGTAGTGCAAAGATGAATATTTGATTCCAGTCATATATTGATTGATGTTACAGGGATAAAATATCGACGATGAACTTTTAAATTCATATATAGAAGATAATAGTTTGCATTCTCTACTTAACTCTTCTAATGAATTGTTGTTTCATTGCAGCTTGTTGATTTAAAAGCTGGTTGTCTATTGTATTCTATTAGATTTTTCCCTGTTGGAGACTAACGATAATTTTTTGTATATTATCTTAGTCATAATATTCTTTATTGGGCTAGTTGAGCTCACCCTTTTCCTTTTTGTTTCATTTTTCTTCTCGGGATGCGAGAATGTAGCGATGCAGTGTCGGTGGGGGTATGGAATGATGGTTATAGAGAGAGTTGTTTAGTAGTCCTCACCATTTTGTAAAGTAATGTATAAATAATTGTGATGAAGATTTATTTGGGTATGTATATTATCTAGAAGACAATAATTGTATTTAAACTCACAAAGATATATATGTTGTCGTATTTTGCCCGACAAATGTATTAATAAAGTTGTAGTTATTTCTGTACCATGTATTTGGCGACTCAGAATGGGTTGGATGGAATGGACCTATTTTGGGGGCGTCACACTAAACCACAAAAGAATAATCTCATAATAATTCAATGTCATTAAACAAACCATAATAAATGCCACACTGGCTCAATCCACAATCTAAAATAATTATTACAACTTTAAATAAATCAATGTATCGAAACCTAACAAAATATATCAAAACTATTGGATTAAAGGAAGCTCTCGTCACACTTGCCCTTGGTCCCCACGATTACTGCCGAAGAAAAACACGGCATGAGCCAAATGCCCAAGATGCGGATATAGAATACAATTAATGAACCAAAATAACTAACTTTCGATTAAATGAAATGAGATGAAATGAAAGCGAAACGAAACGAAACAAAACTAACACAACGAAATAATAAATTTGAATCAAATGGTTGGGTGTTATTTCATACCGAAACTTAAAACAAATTATAATATACCTTGCCACACGTGGCAAGTCATATGTCCACACGAGCAATCAAAATAATGCCACCTGAGAACACTCACACATCGGATTGCCTTGATCCGAGATCGTGCAAAATCGGAAGGTGTGTTGGCACAAACATCATCAATCGCCAGAAACAAAACGAGCAGAAAACTAGGGTCGAACCCATCGCCTCCTACAATAAAACACCAAATGGCCAACTCCCACGGAGCATAAAAGCAGAGGCGCCGTGGGTGATCACACCGCCACGGAAGGTGTCATTCTCCTCGGTGCAAAGAGGACATGCAGCGTGGTACACCCACGGTGGTTATAGCTCGGTATACCCTACGGTATTCTAACAAAATATCATGTCACAACACATGCGACACAATATCAACACAAATGGGTTCTAACGTGTACATGTTAAACTAAAATGAGATATCAACACAAAGTCTCCAAAATATTAACATGTACATTACTACAAATATCAAAATAAATTTAGACATGTTGTACTAATCTACAGAAGTACAAATATGAGTTCCAACTATGAGCATGACGAATTTATCACAGTGAATTTGACAAGAAATAATCATGAGAGGCAATACTAATTTTCAAAGCAGCATAACTAAACGAATAAATTAAAAAACAAAAGTCTCATTTGAAAAGTACGAAAAATCAAGTACTGGATTAAGCAATGTAATACCCAAAATATATTCCAAAAACTCGTTTGGACTCTTCCGTTTAATCTAAATAAAATAAAATACAATTTTATTACAAACTTAACAATCTCTAACATAATGTTATTTAATTTATTATTAAGTAAATTTATAATTTTATCATTAGAATAATTAATTAGTATACACAATTTTCAATTTAATTTATAATAACATAAGTGAGTTAATATAAAACAAACAAAGATAATTTATATATATACACTTTATCGTATCATATATTTATATATAAATTATATCTAGCACAATGAGTTAATATATATATATATATATATATATATATATATATATATATATATATATATATACTACAGTACAAAATATAAATATACATATATACCTTTGTGGCGCCCCCAAAATAGGTCCATTCCATCCAACCCATTACCCAATTACATGAATACATGATGCGAAATAACTACAACTTTATTAATACATTTATCGTGCAAAATCGACAACATATATCTTGTGAGTTTAAATACAATTATTATCTTCTAGACAATATACATACCCAAATAAATCCTCATCACAATTATTTATACATTATTTTACAAAAATTGTGAGGACTACTAAATAACTCTCTCTAGAACCTTCATTCCATTTTTGGACTAGTACTTCGCTACATTCTGCAGCCTCTGAGAAGAAAAATGGAACAAAAAGGAAAAGGGTGAGCTCAACTAGCCCAATAAAGAATATTATGACTAAGATAATATACAACAAATTATCGTTAGTCTTTAACGAGAAAAATCTAATAGAATACAATAGACAACGAGTTTTAAATCGGTATTACGGTAAAAATAATAATTCATTAGAAGAGTTAAGTAGAGAATGCAAACTACTATCTTCTATATATGAATTTAAAAGTTCATCGTCGATATTTTATCCTGTAACATCAATCAATATATATCTGGAATCAAATATTCATCTTTGCTATTTCTGGGCCGAAGATATTCATCGATTAGTCAGTATTCATCTAAACACTGTTCATCTTTGCACTACTGGGCCAAAGATATTAATCGATCGGTCGTATTCATCTCGACACTGTTCATCTTTTGCACTACGGGCCAAAGATATTCATCAAAAATCATTCATCTTTGCCTTTCTGGCCAAAGATATTCATAATATCATCATTTAGGGTAGAGGATGATGAAAAATATTTTAAAAGGAAGCGAATCCGGTGAAACAAAAGAACAAATATTAAGGATTAAGTATTTTTAAACAATCCAAGTTCAAAATACTTCATAAGTAATCGAGTGGAGTAAAATTCAAGAATGATCAAAACATGGATCTGATCAAAGCTAGTATCCATAGTAGATATTTTAGACAAAAGAAGAAATTTCATTTTAAATGAATAGTCTTTGTATTTTGAATAGTGTTGTATCGTAAATAGTCTGCAGTATCGTGAATAATAACTCGACACCAAAAGATAGAAATTTCTCAAAAAAATCATCATCACGTTTACGTGAATAGTACTTTCGTGAATAATAACTTCGTGAATAGTAACTCATGAATAGTAACTTCGTGAATAGTAACCCGAGCATGAAAAAAAGTTCCAAATTTGATAAAATTTCCAACCAATATTTTGGCATAATGATATTGAAGAAATAATATCATTTTCGAATAAAATAACATCCCTTACCTCGAAAGATCAATACTTCTAGTTGAAACACCGAATATAGTTTATGACTTGAACTTGCACCTTATAGCAATACTCAAAATATACTCAAAATACTCACAAGAATACGCTCGATAATATAGAGAGAAAAACTTGATTTACGGTGTGATTTTCAATTCTAACCTAAGCACCTATTTATAGGAAAATGCTTAGAACACCAAATTAGAAAAATTTAATATAATAATATTATTATTATTTCCACAACTTCCTACGCACCAAGAATCTGAATTCAGCTATTAAAACACATACAAGAACCACACTCAAATCACCAAAAACGTTTTTCATATTAAAAATATTTTAAACTTCAAAATTAATTATTTGAACTTGAACTTTAATAATTCATAATAAATAGCCCTTTTATCGGAAAATTGAATCTCGCGAATTTTTATAGAAAATTCAATTCTCTACAACTTTGCGAAGAAAGTGTTTTCAAATTCCAAGCAAATTGACCAAAATCCACAAGACAGGCGATTTTACAAATTTATAATCAAATTTGATTGATAATTGTGTCCACCAACACACCAAATATGTGTTAAACATTTATTGTCACAAAAATACTCTTCCTCCTCATATACTCATATATCCCACATTCATTATAAAATATCACAGTTAATATATTATTAAAATAATATATTTAAATGAATTATTTTATCGAGAAAAAGATAAAATATTAATTTTCAACAATTATCACATTAAAATTTTCTCCATCTATATCCACATAAAATCAATATTTTTCTCATCATATAAATCAATAATTAATTATTCTCAATTAATATTACAGAATCACAAGATCTTGGCAACGGTAGTTCGAGGAAAGAGGGCTTTCCAATAAAGATTTCTCTTCTTGGCGCTGAATTAGGTGACCAAACCTCTCCTTGAACGTAACTTTCTAGACATTGTCAATAATGTTTTCTAATAATATTATTCAGATAATATGAATTATTGCTCTCAGATAATAGAAAATCTTTGTGTAATGATAATGTGTATATATATGTATTACAATAATATATATGTGTATATTTTAAATTCTTGATTGCGGTGTATGTAAGACCCCAAATTATTAATAAATGAAATTTATTTTCCTCTATTTATTATTTTGAAATAGTAAGGGTTGATTTGATTAATGTGGATAGTTATGGGTAAAATCTGCAAATATTTGAATAAGCAGTGGTTATAAAATATTCATTATTGTGGGAAATATTCGTTTGGTCGTGGAATATTAAATCTTATCGGGGAATATTAAATGCGACTGCGTTGATCTTTATGGGCCCATAACGGAAAAACGATTGGATGAAGAAAGCGACAAATATAAGTTGTTTATAAATAACTACAGAAGTTATTATTCAAGTTATCTTATTGGAATACCGGTGGTTAAAAACACACTAATACTGCGTTGTTGAGCAAGATGACACGCGTATTGTACCAATTATTGATTCTTACGTGAAGACACTTTACTCAATAATTGTTACGATAATTACTTATTCGAAGATTTTATTTTATTGATTCAATAATTCTTTGCGTTGATATTTTATATTACTTGTTTTTGATAAATTGTTATTACACGATATTTTCTATTATCGGACAATAATTCATATTATCTGAATAATATTATTGGATAACATTATTGGCAATGTCTAGAAAGTTACGTACAGGAGGTTTGGTCACCTAATTGCGCGCCCGATGAAGGAGAGATCTTTATTGAAAGCCCCTCTTTTTCCAGGAGCGGCTTTGGTTGCAAGATCTTGTGATTCTGTAATATTATTTATGAATAATTAATTATTGATTTATATGATGAGAAAAATATTGATTTTATGTGGATATAGATGGAAAAATTTTTAAAATGACAATTGTTGAAAATTAATATTTTATCTTTTTACGATAAAATAATTCATTTAAATATATTATTTTAATAATATATTAACGATGATATTTTATAATAAATGTGGGATATATGAGTATATGAGGAGGAAGAGTATTTTTGTGGCATTAAATGTTTAACACATATTTTGTGTGTTGGTGGACACAATTATTAATAGAAATTTGATTATAGCACAGTAAAATCGTCTGTTTGTGGATTTTGGTCAATTTTTGTTTGGAATTTGGAAAAACTTTCTTCCGCAAAGTTGTAGAAATTGAATTTTCTAAAAAAAATTCGCGAGATTCAATTTTCGATAAAAGGGCTATTTATTATGAATTATTGAAGTTCTGAAGCTCCAAAATAATTAATTTTTGAAGTTTTAAATATTTTTTTTACAAAAAACGTTTTTTTGCATGTGTGAGGCATATGTTCAATTGCTGAATTTCAGATTCAAAGGTGTGCGTGAGGATTATATATATATATTAATATTTTAATAAATTTTCTGCTTTGGTGTTCTAAGCATTTTCCTATAAATAGGGTGTTTAGGTTAGAATTGAAAATCACACCAGAAACTGAAGTTTTCTCTATATATTATCGAAATGATTCTTGTGAGTATTTTGAGTATACTTTGAGTATTGCTATCTGGTGCAAGTTCAAGTCATAGCCTATATCCTGGTGTTTTAATTAAAGTCTGAGATCTTTCGAGGTAAGGGATGTTATTTTATTCGAAAATGATATTATTTCTTCAATATCATTTTGCTTTAAATATTGGTTGGAAATTTTTATCAAATTTGGAACTTTTTCATGTCGGGGTTACTATTCATGAGTTCTTATTCACGAGTTACTATTCATGAGTTACTATTCACGAGTTACTATTCACAAGTTACTATTCACGATTCTTATTCACGAGTACTATTCACGAAAGCGTGATGATGTTTTTTGAAAATTTCTATCTTTTGTTGTTTGAGTTACTATTCACGTGATACTGGAACTATTCACGTATCGACCTTTATTCACGAATCTGACAGACTATTCAATCAGAAAAATAAATTTTTTCTTTTTGTCCAAAATATCTACTATGGATACTAGCTTTGATTGTATCCATGTTTTGATCATTCTTGAATTTTACTCCACTCGATTACTTATAAGTATTTTTGAACTTGGATTGTTTAAAATACTGAATCCTTAATATTTGTTCTTTTGTTTCACTAGATTCGTTTTCTTTAAAATATTTTTCATCATCCTCGATCCTAAATGATGATATTCTTTGAATATCTTTGGCTTGTAGTGCAAAGATGAATGATTTCTTGATGAATATCTTTGGCCCGTAGTGCAAAGATGAGCAGTGTTGAGATGAACATGATCGATCGATTAATATCTTTGGCCGTGAGTGCGAAGATGAGCAGTGTTTAGATGAACATGACTAATGATGAATATCTTTGGCTTTTGTAGTGCAAAGATGAATATTTGATTCCGATATATATATTGATTGATGTTACAGGGGATAAAATATCGACGATGAACTTTTAAATTCATATATAGAAGATAGTAGTTTGCATTCTCTACTTAACTCTTTTAATGAATTATTATTTCATTGCGAAAGATTGATTTAAAACCGGTCATTATCTGTATTCTATTAGATTTTTCCTGTTGGAGACTAACGATAATTTGTTGTATATTATCTTAGTCTTAATATTCTTTACTGGGCTAGTTGAGCTCACCCTTTTCCTTTTTGTTCCATTTTTCTTCTCAGGAGGCGAGAATGTAGCGAGTAGGAGTCGGGGTATGGAATGATGGTTATAGAGAGAGTTGTTTAGTAGTCTTCACCATTTTTGTAAAGTAATGTATAAATAATTGCGATGAGAATTTATTTGGGTATGTATATTGTCTGAAGACAATAATTGTATTTAAACTCACAAGATATATATGTTTATGTATTTTTTGCGACAAATGTATTAATAAAGTTGTAGTTATTTCATACCATGTATTTGGCGACTCGAATGGGTTGGATGGAATGGACCTATTTTTGGGGCGTCATACCAACTCGATCCGCTTCATATCTACGAATAAGTTTGAGGTTGTGTAATAAGGAATTGCTACACTCCTCGAACTCTTTTCTTACTAAGAGCATCTGCAACCACATTTGCCTTCCCGGGTGATCTTGAATTCTAGCATCATAATCTTTTAGAAGCTCCAACCAACGCCTTTTGCCTCATATTGAGCTCCTTACGAGTGAAAATGTATTTAAGACTTTTGTGATCGGTGAAGATATCACAAGTCTCTCCATACAAATAATGCCTCCAAATCTTTAAGGCAAATATCATTGCTTCGCTAACTCCAAATCATGTGTGGGTAATTCACCTCATAAGGTTTAAAAATTTGCCTAGAAGCATAAGCAATCACCTTACCGTGTTGCATCAAAACACACCCCAAACCCTTCTTAGAAGCATCACTATAAATCTGGTAACCTCCATTTCGACGATGTAATCTAAGTATAGGAGTCATCACAAGTCGTTTCTTGATTCCTCGAAACTCTTCTCACGCTCCTCATTCCACACAAACTTCGTGCCTTTTCTCATCAATGGATCAATGGCAAGGCAAGCAAGGAAAACCTTCCACAAACCTCCTATAATACCACCGCCAAACCCAAAAAACTCTAATCTCATCATTTGTTGTAGGTCTTGGCCATTTAGTAATAGCCTCAACCTTCGCAGATCCACCTTAATGCCTTCAAATGAGAAACAACATGTCCCAAAAATGTGACTGCTCCAACCAAAACTTCGCATTTAGAGAATTTAGCATACAATTTCTCTTTTACTGCAAAATCCCCAACACTTTGTCAAGAAGATGCTCCTCATGCTCTTCCTTAGACTTTGAATAAACCAAAATATCATCAATAAAGACAATGACAAATTGGTCTAAGTACTTTTTGAACACCCTGATTCATCAAATCCATAAACACCAATGGAGGCGTTAGTCACACCGAAAGGCATCACCGAAACTCATAATGCCCATATCGAGTCGGCGTCTTAGGGATATCCTCATCCCTCACTCTCAATTGATGATATCCCGACCTCAAGTCTATCTTTGAAAATACTTACCCCACGAAGTTGGTCAAACAAGTCATCAATCCTCGGAATGGATACCGATTCCTCGATGGTGATCTTGTTCAACTCTCTGTAGTCTATACACGTACTTCATAGACCCATCCTTCTTCTTCACAAACAAGATCGGAGCACCCCACTAAGTGAAACACTCGGGCGAATTACACCATGATCTAACAGCCTCACCTATCGCTCCCTTGAACTCCTGCAACTCCAACGGTGCCATCCGATACGGCGCCTTAGAAATAGGCTCTGCACCAGGAACAAGCTCAATAGCAAACCCCACTTCCCGCTGCGGTGGCAACCCTGACAACTCCTCAGGAAACACATCAGAATAGTCACGAACAATTGGAATATCTTCAATACGAGACTCACCCTTAGAGGTATCCTTCACAAATGCCAAATACCCCTCACAACCCTTTGCCACCATCTTCCCAGCCTTCAAAGCTGAAATTAATTTCACCACTCTACTCGGCTGTGAACCCTGAAACACGAATTCTGGAGACTTCACATCTCCAAATATAACCTTCTTCGCCTGACAATCGATAGTGGCCTGGTGCTTATCTAACCAGTCCATCCCAAGAATGACATCGAAATCGTGCATACTCATCGGAAGAAGATTAGCCCTACGAATCCTATCCCCAAAACTGATCGGACACCCTCGATACAAATCAGAAATAACAATGAAGTCCCCATCGGGTAGCAATGAACATAACGAAATCCAAAGATCGAGATGGCACACCCAGTCTTGAAGACAAAGACCGAAAGCAACAACGGAATGAGTAGAACCCGTATCAAATAAAATAGAAGCCTCGCGATTGCCAACTAAAAGAGTACCAGAAACAGTACCTGGTGCACCTGCCGCCTGGTTATACGTCAAAGCAAACACTCGACCACCCTGACGTTGATCTCCATTGCTACCATTATCACCACCTCCACCATTACCACGTGGCCTGACACAATCCCTAGTAATATGACCCATCTGTCCACATAAGAAGCATGCACCAGTGAGTCGGTGGCACTGCCTCCCAGATGATTTGCCCCACAAGTAGCACAAGGAGCTATCAGAATTAGATTCGGGTTACCCCCACCAGCTGGTCCTGGATAACGACCCTGATTTTGCCCCTGCGGACGATTATTCCCCTGCTGACGATTCTGTCCATACCAAGGTAGGCGTTGGCGATGATTTTGCCCTTCTTTGAGGCATCTGCCGATAACCCTGCTACGATTACGCCACGCCATCGCCTTTGCCCTGCCCACCACAGTTCCTATTCAACTGACCACCTTGATTTCTCCCATGCTGAACTGAAGCTTGACCCTGCTGGTCATCTCTGTCCCTTTTTCGACTCCCCTCCGGTTTAGAAGACCGAAAATCTTGTAGCTCCATCTCAATATTTTTGGCTGCATTAGCCACTGCTGACACATCTGTAAACTTGTTGTTAATGAGATGTTGCCGATACCTGTAATGGATCCTCCACTTAAACTTCTCACTTTGTTCCACTGCAGGTCCTGCAGTTCCCTCGCAAATCCACCCAACCTGGTGTACCTCGTCATGAAATCCGTGATGGACTCATCATCTTTACGTCGAATGGATGAGATAGTCTCTAGCATAGGCCTCTTTATCGCCAATGGAAAGTATCTGATAGAAGACCTCACAAAACTCCCTTGACTAAGTGTCTCAACATAACCATCACCCTTTGTTGTTTTTATCGCTTTCCACCACCTCTGCATCCCTTTCCAAATTATAGGCGACAAGTAATACTCTCGATTATCCGAGCACCCCAACACATCAAATATCTTCTCTGGGTGAGCAATCCAATTCTTTGCATTAATTGGAGTTGGAGTGAACTAATGATCGTGGTTTCGCTACGGAACCTTTCGAACCATACATACATTGGAACCACATCTTTGATCGCGACCATCTACATTTTCTTCCTCTTTGTTTGCATCTTTGACCATTATTTTTTTCTGATTCTCTGTTCAGAATTTACGGAGGCGGTTCTTTGCATTGCTTGTCTGACCAATGCCACTAATTGAGGTAAAGCTTGGTTCACCGCTTGATTCACCAAGGTAGCCAATTGAGCATTAATCGATCATTAGGTTGCTCGTTAAAGTCGTCCTCACCTCTTCCCCTATTGTTGGCTCGCCTCCCAGCAACTCTAGCGGATCTACGAACCATCTAACAAAGAGATCAATGAATAGATAACAAAGCAGATTAGAGACAGATTCGAATATAGCTGATATAATAGCTGAACAAAAAATCAAACAGAACAAAAACCTAACCCAGAAGTCTACCCATAACTCACAGGTCAAACCTAAATAGGTTTTCTACAAGAAAGAACACAGCTCGATACCAACTCTGTAACACCCCCTTTCCAAAATAGAAAGAGAGGTTACTCAAAACACAACAAAACTAAGGAAGATCACAGGGCTCTAAACCACAAAAGAATAATCTCATAATAATTCAATGTCATAAGACAAACCATAATAAATGCCACATCGGCTCAATCCACAATCTAAAATAATTATTACAACTTTAAATAAATCAATGTATCAAACCTAACAAAATATATCAAAACTATTGGATTAAAGGAAGCTCGTCACACTTGCCCTTGGTCCCCCGATTACTGCCGGGAAGAAAAATATAGCATGAGCCAAATGCCTAAATACGGATATAGAATACAATTAATGAACCAAAATAACTAACTTTCAATTAAATGAAATGAGATGAAATGAATCTGAAACAAAACGAACAAAACTAACACAACGAAATAATAAATTTGAATCAAATGGTTGGGTGTTATTTCATACCGAGCTCAAAACAAATAGTAATATACCTTGCCACACAGTAAAGTCACATAATGCCACCACGAAATCAAAATAATGCCACCGGCACTCACACACGTGGATTTGCAATCCAGATCGTGCAAAATTGGCGGTGTGTTTGGCACAAACATCACCAATCCATGAAATGCGAGCGAGCAGAAAACTAGGTCGACCCATACGCCTCCCACAACAAAACACCAAATGGCCAACTCCCAGGACACAAAACGGAGACGCAGTGGGTGATCACACCGCCACGGGAAGATGTCATGCCTCGGTGCGAAGGGACATGCACATGGTACCCCACGTGGTTATAGCTTTCGGTATACCCTACGGTATTTTAACAAAATATCATGTCACAACCACATGCGACCTGACAATATCAACACATGAAATGGGTTCTAACGTGTACATATTAAACTAAAACGAGATATCAACACAAAGTCTCCAAAATATTAACATGTACATTACTACAAATATCAAAATAAATTTAGACATGTTGTCTTTAGTCTCGTGAGTACAAATATGAGTTCAACTATGAGCGCCAAACGAATTTATCACGATTGAATTTGACAAGAAATAATCATGAGAGCAATACTAATTTTCAAAGCGCATATCTAAAAGCGAATAAATTAAAAACAAAAGAGTCTCATTTGAAAGAATGCGGAATCCGTACTGGATTAAGCAATGTAATACCCAAAATATATTCCAAAAACTCGTTTGGACTCTTCCCCATTTAATCTAAATAAAATAAAATACAATTTTATTACAAACTTAACAATCTCTAACATAATGTTATTTAATTTATTATTAAGTAAATTTATAATTTTATCATTAGAATAATTAATTAGTATACACAATTTTCAATTTAATTTATAATAACATAAGTGAGTTAATATAAAACAAACAATTATAATTTATATATATATACACTCACAAGTATCATATATTTATATATAAATTATATCTAGCACAATGAGTTAATATATATATATATATATATATATATATATATATATATATATATATATATATATATATATATATATATAGATAGATACTACTGCATACAAAATATAAATATATATATATATACACTGCAATCAAGAATTTAAAATATACACATATATATTACTATAATACATATATACACATTATCATACAATATATAAATTTCGCAATCCTTGATGAGTTTAAATCCTTATTTGATTACCTAAGTAATGAATAAATTGAAGAAAACTCTTACCTTATTATCAATTGATGATCGACTTACTTCTCTCAAGTGTAGCTCTCTCTCTTCCTCTCTTCTTTCTATCGGGCGAGTGTAGTAGCATACAAATATAGGGTTTTAAGTTTTTTTTTTTTTAATAGGATTAGATATTACCCACATATAAATTAAACTCAATCTAATTTTAAGGCCAAATTTTATCTCTTTAATTCATTTATTAATATTTATTAGTCCACATAAATTAAATACACTTTGACCCAAATAAAAAAAATAAAAATCCAATTAATATGCTTTAAAACAATTTTTTTTTTATTAATCAATTTATTTATTTATTTACTGGGTATTACATTAAAAGTCTTAGAACGTGTAGACGAATAAAATTATAAGAGTGCTATAGAATGAATTATCTTTTAATACGAAGAGTTAACAATTTATAATGATAAGTACAAACATGGAAGCGAATGAGTCAACTTTTTAATAAGATGAGTTAAGTACTGATTTTTTACAATTATATATAGTAAATTAATACCCTTAATTTGCCATGATATTATGCATGCATATAAGGGAATTAATTCTTTGCCATGGATAATATAATTATATATTATATCAGTAAATTTTATACTTTGTACGTTATGATATACGGCCGTACGTATGGCATATATATGTATATATATAATATTTTTTCCAATAAAAATAACTGATCCAACAAACAAGGAGAGTTATCCGCCGGCGATTAGATAACTGTGAGTAGTATTTAAATCTTACCTCAATACTAGATAGATAAATTATCCAAAAAAAAAAAGTGTAGTTTCCGGATGAATTTTTATTCACACCCACATAAATTCTTCTTTGGACCATAATAATCTCAACACTAGCGATATGGCTGCTGGTGCAGTGTGTTTGGCCCACTATACAAAAGTCTAAAGAAAACCCGAATATCAATCCTATTATTATTAGTAGTATTAGTATTAGTATTAACAACATTCATATAAAGGAATAATCTTATAACTACCCCCAATCAATATGTCAATCTGTATATTCCATATTAAACCCTGGGGAAGATTATTTCATTTTTGCCTTTTACTTCGTCTTCTTTCTGAATAAACTTATAAATATCCCCAATCTTTTCAAATTTTTTTGCACCGTATATTCCGTAATAAAGCGGCCATGGCATTAATGATTATGAAGAATATTTCTTCTTCTTCTTCTTCTTCTTCTTCTTCTTCTTCTTCTTCTTCTTCTTCTTCTCTTAGCCTCTTCTGTTGAAACACAGGTGTTTATTTATTTATTCACATTTTCTACATATTGAAAAGTATATATATATTATCTCTCATATGAATCTTTTATTTTCTATAATTAATTAATTACAGGTCTATATAGTGTACTTTGGAGAGCATAATGGAGAGAAAGCTTTGCATGAGATTGAAGAAACTCATCATTCATATATGTTTTCTGTGAAGAAAACGGAAAAAGAAGCCAGAGATTCCCTTCTCTACAGTTACAAGCACAGTATCAATGGCTTCGCCGCCGTGCTCACTCCTGATGAAGCCTCTAAACTATCCGGTAAATCCAAAAGAAAAAAAATAAATCGAATGACAACTAATTATATATTCACAAGGTTTGTTTGGTTAATGCGTTTAGATATCTAAACATACCTCACAATTTTTAGTATATTTATTAGTTAAAAAAGTTATCAAGTGCATTTATTGGGTTTGGAACTTTCAAAGTAGACGATATGAGAGTTGTCTTTCAAAAGAATGACATGCTGGGTTACACGTAATTTTATGTTGAAATTCTTGTTAACTATATTGGTTTATTTGAACAGAAATGGAAGAAGTGGTATCGGTGATTGAGAGCCGGCCGGAGAAGTACTCATTGCAGACTACAAGGTCATGGGAATTTTCAGGGTTAGAAGAGACGAGGAAATTGAACTTGATGAAGAAACAAGACTTATTATTGAAATCCAGATATGGGAAAGATGTTATTGTTGGGGTTTTGGACAGTGGTAATTATTTAACCATACCCCAATAATTAATTTCCATATTTTGATACAATAATTCATAATATATATAATTTGCATGTATTTGATTTATTTAATTATTGAAACATGAAGAATATATACATCTATATCTAAAATGACGTGAAATGTCTGTGATTGATCAGGTTTGTGGCCAGAGTCAAAGAGCTACAATGATGAAGGAATGGGACCCGTTCCAGAATCATGGAGAGGAATCTGCCAAACTGGACAAGCTTTTACCTTCAAAAACTGTAACAAGTGAGTCACTTCACTCTAGCTATATCCTCATATGTTTTAAAATTAGAGATATAATTTAATTTTTAAAATTAAATATTAGTGTATTAAATTTTAAATTGATATAAATTCATTTAATTTTAATTGATATAATTTATTATAATTGTATAGTA
Organism: Panax quinquefolius; assembly: GCA_020205615.1. Taxonomy (NCBI): domain Eukaryota; kingdom Viridiplantae; phylum Streptophyta; class Magnoliopsida; order Apiales; family Araliaceae; genus Panax; species Panax quinquefolius. The sequence continues at coordinate 95,693,744 of CM035174.1, read as the reverse complement.
TATAACAAAATTTATTTTATTCTAATTTTTTTTGAGTCATACCAATTTTAAAGTTTATATGTTGTTTAACTTCAAAAGTCAAATTGTATATCTAATTTTAGAATGTAAAGAGTATTTATCTTCTTGTTTTTCCCCATAAATTTTACTCCTTCCCGTCCTCAGAAGAATTAGCAAAATACATTTTTCACACTCTAAAAAAAAAAAATTAAATTTATCCTTAGGTTCATGTGATTACATAAACTGATGAGTATTTTTATTTTTAATAATAATAAACCCCACTAAATAATATAATTACCCTTTAATTTATATACTTTTATTTTTTTTCAAAACAATATATATATATATATATATATATATATATATATATATATATATATATATAATTTTTTGAAGATGGAGGGAATACTTCCCTAATTTTACTGAGGTGGTTTTTACAGAAGCATCATTAGATTAAAAAAAAAAAATCAAACGAGTAACAGAATCTTGTTTTCGACAACCAATTAGAAAAATGGTTAGTTGAATTTGACTTTTGACAGATGTGATTAAATTTACAAGAAAATAAGAAGTTTGAGTAATTTTCAAAAGAAAACATGATGGATTGGCCCGGCCCTGCCCTGCAAGTGTGAGCTTGTCAATTTCATTACAAACAAAGAAATAAGACTGACCTTGGGGGATTATATTTTTTTGGCTTTTTATTCCACAACACTGACATCTTGTGAACTTTATTTTATCTTTTTCCCCATGCCCAAATTCTCTGCTGTCTGTGATCACTGATAGCCGCCCAATATATGTTAGAATTTTGGGAAATTATCAATTTTTTTTGGTAAACTTTGTCACCATACAGTGTGTACCTGATAATGATGATAACTCATTGTTGTATAATATTCACACAACAATAATGCTACTATCACACAACAAGCCTGACAGACAGCTAGCAAAGGTTTATACTTCCTCCATATGACGTTTTAGATGATTTTATTTTTTTTTAAATTATTTGACGTTTTATATAATCAAAAAGAATTAACCACGATCTTTCTAAAATTATTCCTCATTGAAAAATATTACAGATAAGAGAGTATAAGATTAATATATGGTAAAAAGTATTATAGACAATTAATACTATAATATTATGGGACGAAGAGAGTAATAATCAGTATTGCAGAAAAATAATTGGAGCTCGGTACTACATCAAAGGCTACGAAAAATATTATGGCCCACTAAACAGAACCTTGAATTATCGATCACCCCGTGACAAAGATGGCCATGGAACTCACACATCATCAACGTTGGCAGGCCGGAGTGTCCCTCACGTCTCGGCCCTGGGCGGATTTGCCTATGGCACGGCCTCAGGTGGTGCACCACTCGCCCGCCTAGCCATCTACAAAGCGTGCTGGGCAATTCCGCACAAAGGCAAAGAAGATGGGAACACTTGCTTTGAGGAAGACATGTTAGCAGCAATGGATAATGCCATTGCGGATGGTGTTCATGTTATGAGCCTTTCCATTGGAACACCTAGCCCTCTGGCTTATGCTGATGATGGTATAGCAATTGGAGCACTTCATGCTGTTAAAAACAACATTGTGGTGGTGTGCAGTGCTGGGAATTCAGGCCCTGCCGCGGCCACGCTGTCGAATCCGGCTCCGTGGATCATTACAGTTGGTGCAAGTAGCATGGATCGGTCTTTTTTAGCTCCGGTTCAACTTGGAACCGGCATAAAAATTGAGGTAATTTTATGAAAAACATAAGGTGTTAATATAAGCACAATCTAGTAATTGCTGCACGTCCAAATATATTTAAGTGACTAAACTACCCAAATGATCGAATACGTTCTGCACATATTTTTCTTTTCTTTTATTATTGTAACATTATTCTCCCTGTCTTACGAAAAGAATATTATTTGTAAAAAAAGGAAAAAGAAAATGAGTAATCTTTTAATTGATAGCAGCATAAATGACACAGTATTTTCAAGGATATAATCATAATTCCATTAGCATGTCAGTCACTACTTAATTAACAACTTATCAGGAAACAAAAATATATTTACAATTTTTGTAAAAACGAAGTAGTATTTTTTAAGCAATTGGTTGTTAACTGTATGTTTTATTAATTTTTCTTTGTATTAACATACTAGGGACAAACAGTGACTCCATACAAGCTGAAGAAAAAGATGTACCCACTAGTTTATGCAGCACAAGTAGTTAACTCTGACGTGCCTAAAAATTCTACAGCAGGGTACTTATTATTCAATTTTTTTTAAGGATTTAATCATTTTATTCTGTTCATATGATCTAAAGCACTGAAATATTGCAGGCAATGCTTACCAGGATCTCTTTCACCTCAAAAGGCCAAAGGGAAGATTGTGTTTTGGTTGAGAGGAAATGGAACAAGAGTTGGAAAAGGCGAGGAGGTGAAAAGGGCAGGGGGTGTTGGTTATATTTTAGGAAATAGTCTGGCAAATGGAGCCGAGTTATCAGTTGATGCTCATGTTCTTCCTGCCACAGCAGTTGATTCAGATGGCGCTATAAAAATTCTCAACTACATAAACTCTACTAAGAATCCAATGGCTTATATCTTCCCACCAAGAACAGTATTGAATACTAAACCTGCACCTTACATGGCTGCGTTCACCAGTAGGGGCCCTAACGTAATCTCACCTAATATTCTAAAGGTAAATTAGCTAAAATTTTGACACTTCAAATTCTGGATTGTTCAAGGAAAAAGAGTGCCTATACTTTTTGATTAACTGGTGTTATTGTTTCTGATTTTCTGGCATAAATGACAGCCTGATATCACGGCACCAGGGCTCAACATTTTGGCAGCGTGGAGCGAAGCATCTCCCCCTACAAAACTGGAAAACGATCATCGAGTTGTTTGTTGTATTTTATACAAAATAATATATTACAAAGTTAAATAAAAATAAATATATTAATATATTTTGGTGATATACCATTAAAAGAGTTTAATGTGTAAATTAAATGAGTTATAATTAATATATTTATTGAGATTTTGTAATGGTTAAATATATATTAATTGCTTAATTATTGGGATATTAAGTTTTATATATTACCGTTGCTAGTTAATATGAAGATTTGTAACAGTTTATATATTAAAGAGATATTACTGTTGCTATATATATTAATTTCCGTTGCTATATATATTAAGTGATTTTATTGTTGCCATATATAGTACCGTACTACCGTTGCCTTCTATTACTATAAAAGGAGAGGAATGGCATCATATAGATATCTTCTTTAGCAGACTATTGGTTTTACTTGCATATATATCATTTGTGTAAAAAGAAAGTGTGAAGAGATACTTTCATATAATTAATATATATATATATATATATATATATATATATATAATATAATTTTTGAGTTTGAATAAAGAGAAAATTAGAAGTTGTTCATGGTCATTCTTAGTTGGGTGAAGAGGCGTTGAATCTTGGAGTAGGATTTCGTCAGTGACCTTAGCACCGAGAAAAATTCTCCGAGGGGCTAAATTTCTACTTAAGACAACAGTGCACTGCACGCCTCTACTCAACATAATTTGCTCTACTTCGATAAGTTTTATTTCCGCCCTTCTTTATTTTATATTTGAATCCTATATTTATTCGTATTTTTCTAACAATCTTAAGTAGAAATTTTGGATTCTTATATGTTCATATATTTGTTAAGAAAATAAGTACGAACTTAGAAAACAACTTGTAAAGTGATTAGTATTTGATGTTTCTAATACTTAGTGAAGGTGCAAATGAGAACAAAATTATTTTATGATGGACTAAAATAAAATAAAATTATAATAAAAAAAAAACAATAACTCTGACTTCTGAGAGCAGGGAATCTCATTATTCTATGTAAGTCTTTTAAGACCCAAAAATTCAAGACAAATGTCTCCTTACTACTATTGATTGTAAAATACCGTTTGACTTGTTTGATGAAAATAGTATATGATTTTCTCCTTTGGAGAATTAACAGAGTAATAAGAATAAGACATTTACTTGGGTTATATTTGTCTACTAGAGTTGGTGCTTAATAAATTGGTGACAAAGTCACAGAGCAACTCATGGTCCTTATAACACCGCATGATTAAGTCTCACTCTTGAAATTCTAACAATGAAAATCACCAAAATAGAGACCAATAACCAGTTGAACCCTTTATAAGTTTTCCGATTTCGGTCTTCATTGTGCAACATAAAATCTCATAATAGTCCAAGTTTAACTTTATGATTATATAGATTCAATATATTGATGATTACTAACTGAATAATTTTTGTATGACATTTTTTAATGTGATTTATCCTTTTGAATAATGGAATCGTAAAAGTGATACAAATATAAATGTGCATATTCTTAAAATTCTTTAAGTTATTACTAAGTGATGTTGAGTGACAAGTTAGCTAAAAAGGATAGGAAAGTTAACTGCACATCTTCAGAAAGTATTGTAAATTGGAATGTTAGCATGCAAAGAGCATAAAACTTGATTATTCCTCAAGTAGTCATCTCTTTAGAAATAAAGTGCTTGAACTTATTTTCAAAAGCAATGTAGTTGACACCCAGTTATAGGATTGGGACTACAAAAAACAAAAACGAAAGTCATCTAATGTGAATGAAAGATTACATGCACTGCATTTGTTATTATTGTTGAGAATCTACTATTAATTGAGGTGTGAAGATTCCAACAATGGATACTTTCTGTGATGCCTCTTCTCTGCTATTTCTACTCTTTCCAACCGTTGGGGTGTGTACCGAGTGATCTGGACTGTTTATTGCGTGATGATTTTTTAGGACATGTGAATTACTTGAGAATTTTAAAAGATGTTAAAATTTCAAATAGCAAGAAATTTCAAGTGTGTGGAAGCCAAAACTACTAAAAAGACGTGTCTATCAATATTAGTTAGAGAGTCTGAACCTCTCAGTTTAATTCATTCAAACTTAAGTGATATGTCTAGAAATATCTTAAAGTGTGGGGGTGTTTTGCTAAGGTAATGTTACCTGACCCTAAAAAAAAAGAAGGAAAATTGGTTCTAAAACTGCTAATATGCAGTTTATAGACTCAACATATACATTCATAATCCTAATAAGGATCATTGGACTGTTTTATATAGAATACTCAAGTATCTGCGAGGTACTATTGGATTTGGTTTGTATTACTGCGGTAATCTTGCAGTTCTTGAGGGCTATAGTGATGCCAACTGGATCCTTGATTCAGATGAGATCAAATCCACGAGTGGCTACATATTTACCTTAGGAGGAGGAGCAGTTTCTTGGAAGTCTTCTTAACAGACTTGTATAGCTCGCTCTACTATGGAGTCTGAGTTTATTGCCTTAGAGAAGGCAGGTTCTGAAGCAAAGTGGCTCAGAAATCTTTTGAAAAATATTCATTTGTGGACGAGATCAGTTCCATCTGTGTCTCTACATTGTGATTTCCAAACTGCTATAGAGCTAAGAATAAGAGCTATAATGGCAAGAGTAGGCATATACGCCTAAGACATAATATTGTGAGACAACTGTTATGTGATGGGATTATATCCCTTAATTTTGTTAGAGTTAAATCTTGCGGATCCTCTGACAAAGCCACTAAGCAAGAGGCTAGTGAGCAATACATCGAGGGGGATGGAATTACTGTCTATTACAGAAATCAACAGTGATGGTAACCCAACCTATATGAATGGTAATCCCAGGAAGTAGGTTCATATGGGTAATAACAAGTCATTGGTTGATTGGTTGAGACACTATCCATTTTATAAATATTTGAGTTCATCCCTATGGTTTAGGATAGTGTAATTCTACAGTGTTAGAGGTTGAGTTATATACTCTTAATGTTTTCCATAGTCCTGTTGGGTGATGTGTTTAACTGTAGAACACATTTGATGGAAACACCTATATAAGTGTAGAAGTGGGGCCGCCTCTTATGAAAACAAGATAGGTTTTCTAGAGCGCTCATGAATTCCAGGTATGGCGCAAGGCCAAAATGTGCCAAATCGCGTAGAACAACTTCTAATTAGAATTTGTAGTGTGAGTAATGATTACTGATTCATAATAAGGAAGAAGGTTCATAGAAATTTTTATTTCACCAATTTCTTGTGAATCAAGTCTTATTTACTCTATACATTGGTTCATAGTCCAAAAGACACCAGTGTTAACGCACTGCATTCTTAATTTTCTTACTCAATTTATTTTATTTTTACTTTGTAATATGTGGGGGATTGTTGTATTTTATACAAAATAATATATTACAAAGTTAAATAAAAATAAATATATTAATATATTTTGGTGATATACCATTAAAAGAGTTTAATGTGTAAATTAAATGAGTTATAATTAATATACTTATTGAGATTTTGTAATGGTTAAATATATATTAATTGCTTAATTATTGGGATATTAAGTTTTATATATTACCGTTGCTAGTTAATATGAAGATTTGTAACAGTTTATATATTAAAGAGATATTACTGTTGCTATATATATTAATTTCCGTTGCTATATATATTAAGTGATTTTATTGTTGCCATATATAGTACCGTACTACCGTTGCCTTCTATTACTATAAAAGTAGAGGAATGGCATCATATATAGATATCTTCTTTAGCAGACTATTGGTTTTACTTACATATATATCATTTGTGTAAAAAGAAAGTGTGAAGAGATACTTTCATATAATTAATATATATATATATATATATATGATACAATTTTTGAGTTTGAGTAAAGAAAAAATTAGAAGTTGACCTTAGCACCGAGAAAAAAAATCTATAGAAATGAAATTTCTACTTAAGACAAACAGACCGCATCGCCTCCGCTTCAACATAATTTCTTTCTACTTGATAAGTTTTATTTCTGCCCTTCTTTATTCGTATTTTTCCAACATTGTTAAGTACAACATTATTTCAGGAACTTCTATGTCTTGCCCTCATGTAGCTGCTGCTGCTGCTGCACTTCTTAAAGCAGTGCACCCTAATTGGAGCAGTGCTGCAATAAGATCTGCTATTATGACATCAGGTACGCAACAATTGAGAAATATCCAGGGTTACCTTTGAACTCTTATTGCCATGTGCTCTGCTAACTGGACTATCATTTCAAAGCGACATACAGGGACGTAAAAACCTGTGTATTTCACCATAGTTTCGTACCTATTTCGTTCCGCGTGCCTAATCAATACCATGGAAATATCCTTATATGGGATAACTATGGTTCTTGATTCTTTTTAGGATTTAATACATTGGAATAGTGTTTTTCTAATGCTTTACATGTCTAACTTGCAGCGGGACGGCTTAATAACGAGGGTAATCCAATAACTGATGCATCTAAGAAAACACCGGCAGATCCCTTCCAGTTAGGATCCGGTAATTTCAGGCCAGAAAAGGCGGCATATCCTGGACTTGTATACGATGCCTCACACACCGACTATCTTCTCTTCCTCTGCAGCAGTGGAATTAAAATTGTCGATCCAGTTTATAAATGTCCGAAAAATCGACCTGCAACTTACAATCTCAACTATCCTTCCATCGCTATCCCTTAGCTCAATGGCACAATGACTGTCAGGAGAACAGTCACAAATGTTGGCGGCAGTAAGAGTGTTTACTTTGCTAGTATTAAACCGCCCATGGGATTCTCCGTTAAGGTCACACCACCTATCTTATTCTTTAAACATGTTGGCCAGAAGAAGAGCTTCACAATAACAGTGGCAGAAAGCAGGTTGGCTAGCAAGAAGGATAATAACTACTCGTTCGGATGGTATAATTGGAACGATGGAGTCCATAATGTCCGAAGTCCCTTGGCCGTGTCATTAGCCTAGTTCTCCAAGGATCATGTGTCCTAATTTTTTTTCATGAAATAGTTAATTGTCCTATAAGTACAGCATAAAAAAGGGTTTGGGTATAAAGTGATGTTACATGGTCTTTCTAACGCTTCTCTCCTTTTTAGTTTTTACAATTGGATTTCATGATATTTACTTATCAAAAGAGGTCACTGATTGTGATAATTAAGCTGACAAGGGATCTGAGTTTTATATATCTGATATGTTAATTGAAGATTGAAGTTAAAAGTATCAAATATGATCAACTTGTATCAAAAAAAGTACTTGTGAAATTCCTCAACAATCAGTTAAATGTTTAATCGTGAATACTGATGTCGGTGGAAGGGCTTACCTGTAGTTTGTTGCAGAACCTAACGAAGGGGCGCTCTTTCTTACTGATGAATAAATTTTTCACCGCCTATATTTTGCTTCAAATGGTCCACAAGAAAATTAGCCAACTATATAACTCCATTTTTAATTTAGTCAGGCAAGTATTATCAATCTTGTACCACCTCCCCTAATAGTACATGCATGTGAATCAATAGTACATACATGTGAACAAATAGTTATAAGCATGTGAATTAATAGCAATTAATTGTTTATTTATCCGATTAATTACCCGATTGGTCAATATAACCTCCAGAAATCAATTATTATCGAAATAAATGTCGATTTCCATTAACATAATAATCCTAGCACAATGGAAATATCAATTTATCTTTAATTAACACGAACTTAATCAATAATAATATTATAGCTCACAATATTTAACAATCAGATTATTTCCAAGAAAGAGGGGGCTTTTCGATAAGGATTTCTCCCTATTGGCGACCAAACCTATTCTCAACAGAACTTTCTAGACATCGTCAATATTGAAAATAATAATATGAATAACTTTGTCGTCTCAATTATTGATTTAATAATAATAAATATTATGCAGATGATACTGTGATAATAATTGAATAAAGCAGAGTGACTTCTCACGTAAGCATCAATAATCAAAGGTACTATACAATACCGTGTGCTACTATGCAACCACGCGTATTACTGTATTTTTATCACCGATTATTTTATGACAACTTGCTTACTTTGAAATTTTTTTACATATCACACTTAACTTTAATCTTTTATCAATTTAACCATTTACTAAATAGAATAATAATTATAAGAAAATAGAATACTTTCATTTCATAAAATTCAGAATCTCACATTTTGAATTTTGATTTTTGATTATTTTTTTTCATTTTGAATTTTCGACAGGTACAATTCCCCAAGAGATTGGCAATCTTTATTATCTACAGTTTATAGACTTAAGTTCCAATAGTTTGACAGGTACTCCATACTCAATTTCAATCTCTCCAAACTTAATTAGTAATAATTAATTCTTATAGTTAGTGATTGTATATATTACATGGATTATATATTACATGGATTATATATTCCTATATCTTAGTAATATTAATAGATTAATATTGGTTAAGATGGTTTTTTTCATAGGAATTAATATTAGTTCCTTCTAGAACTATATCATATAACTAACTATCATATTTTATAGTATTTAATTAATACTCCATCCGTCTCAGGATAAAAGTCTTTATTACTATTTTAGGTAATCCCAAGTTAAATGTCTACTTACCTTAAATGATCTATTTTTTTCAATAATTTGCCTATAATATCCTTATTATTAATTGTTATATTTCTATTCTCTATGCATATTTATGGAGCATCACTAGTAATGTGCAGAAAATTATGCAATTAAATGAGAATTTAATATGGACAATTTTGTCATTTCACTACAAGAAAAAGGCCTAACAGCGACCAATACTATCAGCGACCGCACCATCGATCGCTGATATTAGTAACCGCGATCGCCATCTGTGACCATTATTTAATCTAGTCGCTATATTTTAACAGCGACCGCCTGCGGTCGCTAGTACAAATTTGCCTCCAAAAATTTGATTGAAAATGTTGGCGCCAAGGTTTTGTGCGACCACTTAATATTTGCGACCGCATGCGGTCGCGGATAAGTCCATGTCATTAAAAATCAGCGACAGCATATGGTCGCAGATAGCGGTCGCTGATCAAACTTAATATTAACAAATTCAGTCACTCGCTCGACACAGCAGAGGCGAAGAAAAAGAAGAGGGAGCTCAGACAGAGAGAAGAGGGAGAAATGGGGCAAAAGAGAAGAAGGGGAAGAGACTTCGGCCACCGCCACCAGTACTGGTCCACCGCCACCAGGAGGTACCACCGCCGCACCACCGCTGCACCACGCCGGTAACCCCTTAATCCCTAAATCTCTAAAGTAGACCAATTGTGTTTTATGTACATTACTATTGATTTTAATTGATGGCCCTCGTGCTTGTTTTCTTGGAAAAACAATGATAAATATTGTTAAATATTTAAATAGATTTGTTTTGATACCTTAAACAGAATACTAATCTTGTGATTATTATACTTTAATCGATTTGTTTTGAGTTGAATATTGCAATAAGGTAGTACTATTAGAGTAAATATTGTCATTAGAGGAACTCAATGTTAAATGAGTTGTGTGAGGGCATATATGTTGTTTATATATTTTTTCAAAAATATTTGACGAGTCACCAACTCATCAACACAAATTACCAGCAACTTAATGAGGACCATAATATATTTAATTGATGAGTAATATTGTAGTACTAATTTATAATTGATTGATACATAATACTTCTTCCGTTCCAAAATATAAAACAATGATAATTATTTTTTTGAAGTCAATACATGAATTTTCTTCATTTTTAGTTAAAAAAATGATAAATATTGTAAAATATTTAAAATCATACTCATTGTAAAATTTATAATTGGAAAATAATATATATGACGATATTTATTTATGTTTTAGATCTAAGTTGCATACCTTTTAATATTTACAGGGTTACTAATTGATCATGTGTTATTACTTTTTTGAATGTTTCTTGCTATAATCTCAGTTTCTATCTAGTTTTCAACTGATACTTGGATGGAGATTTTGTTTCTTTTGGATACAGTACTAGTACTGATTCCTGGTTTATGTCTTGGGTGCCTAGAAATGACCTTATATACATGCCGTCGTGCATGTGGCTAGTCCATATTACAGGGGAGACTCTGGCCAAATTTTTTTATTGGTCGGGTAGTTGCGAACATTTATACTATTAACGAGCCTATTGGTGATCCACTAGAGCCTATTAAGGGGATGTTGGAGCTAATGGGCTGGGCTTGGGGCCGCGAGGCCACGCGAGGCCACACGAGGCCACGCCAAGCTTAGCCAAGCCTCACGGGGTCAAGCCAAGCTTGGTTGTTAATTACGGGGCTGTTAAGCCAAAATAGACAGTGCTAGGGAACTGTTAGTGCAACATAGAAGGTAACTAGACACACTTGGTTAATAAAGAGACTGTTTTGGCTATAACAGAAAAACAAGGGTATTTAACACTTATGTATATAAGAATAAAGCTACAAAATGTTATAAAAGCTATAAATTGCTCAACCAGGTTATGACTATCCCAAAACATAAAAGATTATAGAAAGGGACCGTGAGGGGTATAATCTTAAAACATGTTAGGCGCCTATTTGATATGAATGAATCTCCAAGATACTCAAAAGTTGTATAAATGAGTTAGCAAACTCTGATATAAAGCTAGCATGAATGAAATACCTTACGTATTCACTTACTGTAACAACCCCAAAATAGGTCCATTCCATCCAACCCATTCTGAGTCGCCAAATACATGGTACAGAAAATAACTACAACTTTATTACAACAATTGTCGTGTAAAATACAACAACACTTATGCTGTGAGTTTGAATACAATTAAATATATACCAACTGTAACTCTGGACACCAACTTTGGATAGCACGTCACAATGACACCTTACATAAAGGTATAGTCAAAAACTGTTTTAGAAATTAGAATCTTTGGGAAGTGCTCAAGGAAACCTTCGTACATGGGAGGCCATGCTTCTAGGTTATGATAGATATCATATGGCCACAGAATTATCCTTGGTTAACCCAATAGACCCCAAAGAAAAACGAGAAGATTATTATCATATTCTTCCCACTTGTGAGTCTTCTCTTGAGATATCATTATCTCCACTGTCTCTAATTGGGTATTATACTCCAAATAAACACCAAGATTATATAGGTAGTCTTTGGTAAATATACTCAAAGAAGTGGATGAGTACAACCCTGCCTTATGATGACACGAGATTGTATGTCATTAGACATCTTGTATGATAGTGGCAAAACACCCTTCCAAGTTAAATTCACCTCACCCTCAACATCTATAGACCACCATTTCTATTCCCTCGCTATCCCTCAAGAACCAAATACACACTTTTATTACACGAAAGGAATTGTGAAGCAAAAGGGTGAGTACAACTAGCTCAAGAAAGAATATCATGACTAAAGATAAATAAATTATCAATAGCCTTCAACAATAATAAATCGAGATTTAAAACATATGGTAGATGATAAAACTTTTCAACCATAGTTAAAATGTGAACGAAGCAATCCATTAGAAGAGTCAAATAGACTATAAAGTCTATTATCTTCTCCACGTTAAAGTCCACCAACAATATTTTATCCCTGTAACATCAATTAACAATTCCTGTCCACAATCACATGTATAACTCATAATCGTAATTGTTGTTCTAAATTCCTTTTCTCATCCAGGACAAAGATAATTTTCATCACCTGAAACATCAAAGACCATGGTTATACCAAATCACAGTTCATGTTCATAATCATACTAATAAATTCATCTTTGCACTACTGGCCAAAGATATTCATCAACAAGTCATCTTTGCACTACAGGCCAAAGATATTCATCAGCTGGTCATGTTCATCTAAACACATGTTCATCTTTGCACTACGGCCAAAGATATTCATCAAGGAATCATTCATCTTTGCACTACAGGCCAAAGATATTCAGTTATATCATCATTTAAGACTGAGGATGATAAAAAATATTTTAAAGAAAACGAATCTAGTGAAACAAAAGAAAAAATATTAAGGATTCGTACTTTAAACAATTCCCGTTCAAAAATACTTCATAAATAACTAGAGTGGAGTAAAATTTAAGAATGAAGACCAAAACATAGATCCAATCAAAGATAGGAACTATCACAGACAATCTTGGACATAGAAAGAAAATTTAATTTTTCGTGAATAATTAATAAATGATTCGTGAATAAAGGTCAGATATCGTGAATAAAGTCCGTATACATGAATAGTAACTCAGACACCAAAAGATAGAAATTTCACAAAAACATTATCATGCTTCGTGAATAGTACTCGTGAATAGTAACTCGTGAATAATAACTCGTGAATAGTAACTCATGAATAGTAACTCATGAATAGTAACCCCGACATGAAAAAGTTCCAAATTTAATAAAAAGTTCAAACCAATATTTTGACATAATGATATTGAAGATGTGACGCCCCCAAAATTAGGTATACATCACCCATCTTGGGTCGCCACTTACATGGTACAGAATTTTAATACAACTTATTAACATAACTGTCGTGTACAATACGACATAAACTGTGAGTTTAAATACAAATATCGCTCTACTAGATATTATACAAACTCAAAAAAAATCCTCATTACAATTATTATCACACTATTTCACGTAATAGTGAGGACTACTAATGTTATCTTCAGGACCATCACTGCTTTTCCGACTCGTCTCGTCCCATATATTCTCATTTCAAGAGAACAAAAGTGAAAGAAAGGGTGAGCTCAACTAGCCCAAAGAAGAAATATTATGACTAAAATAATGCGTAATAAATTATCAATAGTCTTCAACAATGTTAAACCGATAAAATACAATAGACAACCGGTTTAACTGCAATGAATAATAGAATCCATTAAAAGAGTCAAGTAGAAAATAAAGTCTACTATCTTTTAGGTTTTAAAAGATTTTTCATCATCAATTATAAATTTGAGACTCACTTTAATAAATATTCCACATCATCGAATCACCCCTGCACTACGGCCAAGGATATTCTTTAGTATCACGACCATAATTATTCATGCACTACGAGCCAAGAATATTTGTGTATTTACTAATGGTCACGATCATGCCAACAACTATCCACCAATGCACTACGGCCACTGAGGATTTTTATCACATCATTTGTAACATTACGGTCATGATTACACCGAATAGTCTCGGTCATAATCATACCAAGTCCATCTATGCACTTCTGAGCCACGATGACTTTCAACATAATATAAACATGAGGATGATGACAATGATATAAGAATTCAATAAAACAAGTTCAAGAATTATTTTATCCGGAATTATTAACGTCCAAATTATCAACATGATATCTTGTTTTGTAGAGTAAAATTCAAGAATGATCGGAAGAATATTTTCATGAAAAGATATCTTTGGATGAAACGCAAATATCAAGGATATTCTACTAATTTCATGGAGTATAGAAGTCAAAGTTTTAACCAACCGGGTATAATAAAGAATGGAATAACAAAAGAAATCACCATGCATGCGATGAGGCCTCACATGCATACGTGTTATTCCAATGAATAATAAAGAACGGAACCAAAGTCGTGAAATTCACACCGGGCAGGATGTTCCAACGTAATAATAAAGATGGAACCGGATCCTGTGTAAAACACACGAATAGGATATTCCAACGAATAATAAAGACGGAACCAGTCCCGTAAAACACACATGCATGTGATGTTCCAATGTAATAATAAAGACGGAACCGTGTCCGTAAAAAAACACGCATGTGATGTTCCAATGTAATAATAATAAAGATTTTAACCAGTGTCCTGTAAAACACACGCATGTGGATGTTCCAACGAATAATAGAAGAATGTCACCAAGTATAGGGTAAACTGCAGATACTGAGTTATTCCAATGTAATAATAAGCAATGGAATAACAACAGTTCTCTTCGTGAATAAGAAAGAATAACACCCCTTACATTTGGTAGGAGATTGAATACTGCACGAACAGTAGTAACAAAATACTCTTCTTCTTTCTCTCTTATTCTCTCTATACTTTCTCTCTCTATAGCTTGAATGAATTAAGTGAAAATAATGAAGCCCTAGGCCTCTATTTATAGAAGATTTCTAGCTTAGCACCGCCGTGTGAAAAGGCGAGTGGCTTGACGAATCGGTTTGACGCTGTAATGTGAAACGACAAGTGGTTCGACGTCTGTAAAAGTAATTACTATTAACGAAGGTAAATACTATTGACGAAGATAAATACTATTCACAAGGGTAATTACTATCGACGAAGGTAAATACTATTCACAAGGGTAATTACTATCGACGAAGGTAATTACTATCGACGAAGGTAAATACTATTCACAAGGGTAATTACTATCGACGAAGGTAATTACTATTGAGAATACCTTGCTTTTATTTCGATTTCTATCTCCGGTCATCATGATTTCTCCATCGCTCATCTCCCGTGATGACTTCATTTGGTTCCTTACTTATTGGGAAGTCACGACAACCGCTATCCCTCGAACTACTCGGCTTTGACTTGTCAGGGGGCAAGATTTGGCGTCCATCACTACCGTTGGAACATACTTTTCTATAGGGCATATTCCTCCCTCAATCGCCTTTCTTCATACTCCCTCGATTCATGATCTCAATCATCAATCTTCGATCCATATCAAATTCAGTTGACCGCTCAGACAGGGTAATTCAAAACTTCGATGTTGGGTTCTCCCAATTGCTTTCCAAAAGAGAAATTCATATCATCTATTTTAGTCTTCTTAGATCGGACATCTCTTTCCACAATATCCACGTGTCGCGATGCGGCTTTTGCCCATGCATCACTTTTTCTCACTCGTTCGCTTTTTTTTTCTTTCAAATTTCGATTCCATCTTTATCATCTTATACTCGCCAAAGAATGCTTCGTTCAAGCATCACATATCGGGTAACACAAACTTGAATTGTTGCATCCTTTTGTTCCATCGATCATCACCGTGGACGCCTCAAAATTAGGTATACGCCACCCATCTTGAGTCGCCACTTACATGGTACATAAAATTCAAATACAACTTACTAACCTAACTGTCGTGTAATATACGACATAAATCGAGTTTGCATACAAATATTGTCTACTAGATATTATACAAACTCAAAAGGAGTCCTCATTACAACTATTATCACACTATTTCACGTAATAGTGAGGACTACTAATGCTATCCTCCGACCATTACTTCGCTCCCCGACTCGTCTCAAATTATGTTCTCATTTCAAAGAGAATAAAGGAAAGAAAGGGTGAGCTCAACTAGCCCAAGAAGAAATATTATGACTAAGATAATGCGTAATAAATTATCATTAGCCTTCAACAAAGTTGTTAAACCGATAAAATATAATAGACAACCAGCTTTATCTGCAATGAATAAAGAATCCATTAAAAGAGTCAAGTAGAGAATAAAGTCTACTATCTTTTAGGTTTTAAAAGGTTTTCATCAATTTTTATCATTGAGACTCACCTTAATAAATAAACCACCACATCTAATCATCTCTCGTACTACGGCCAAGGATTTTCATCAAATTATCAATGGTCATGACTATACCGAATCACCCCCGGTCATAATCATACCAAAAACTATCCATCACCGCATTACAAAGCCACCGAGGACTTTAGTCACATCATTTATATCAAGTCATGATTATACCGAATGATCCTCGGTCATAATCATACTAAGTTCATCTACGCACGTAAGCCAAAGATAACATAATATAACACGAGGATGATGACAATGACATAATAATTCAATAAAACAAGTTCAAGAATTATTTAATCCATGAATTATTAACGCCCAAATTGTCAACATGATATCGCTTTCAGTAGTAAAATTCAAGAATGATCGTAAGAATATTTCCATGAAAAGATATCGATGAAACGCAAATATCAAGGATATTCTACTAATTTCATGGAGTATATAAGTCAAAGTTTTAACCAACCGGGTATAATAAAGAATGGAATAACAAAAGAAATCACCATGCATGCGGATTCACATGAGATGTGTTATTCCAACATAATAATAATAACGGAACCAAAGTCGTGAAATTCACACCGACGTGATGTTCCAATGTAATAATAAAGATGGAACTGCATCCGTGTAAAACACACGATAGATATTCCAATGTAATGATAAAGATTTTAACCAGTCCTGTAAAAACACATGCATGTGATGTTCCAATGTAATAATAAAATCGGAACCAGTCCTGTAAAACACACGCATGTGATGTTCCAAATGTAATAATAGAAGAATGTCACCAAGTATAGGTAAATCACAGATACAAAAGTTATTCCAATGTAATAATAAGCAATGGAATAACATAAGGATTTCACCAAGTATAGGTACGCCACGTATACAAAGTTATGTATAGTAGTATGCCACTTTTACAAAAGTTATTCCAATGTAATAATAAAGAATGGAATAATGTAAGTTCTCTTCAAGAAGAAAGAATAACACCCCTACCGTAAAAGAACCAATATGTAAGTAGTAAGTAGCGTAATACTTTCTTCTTTCTATAATTTTCTCTATACTTCTCTCTATAATTTCTCTCTCTAGTAGTTTCAATGAATTCGTAAGAAAATAATGAAGGAAACGAGCTTCTATTTATAGAAAATGGAATGCATAAGAATTAATCCATGAACTATCCGTATTGATTTACTTTAATCGACGGTCCATATTTAAAGAAAAATCTTTTAAATAAAATATAATATATTCTATTTATATAAAACATTTTACTATGCAAACACTATGCAATACTATGCAAAACACTATGCAAAACACTACGCAACACTATGCATAATAAAATATAATATATTCTATTTATGTAATAACTTTAATAAAGTATTCTATTTTATATAAAAAGATGTTTCGCTTTTATTACGTTAATAATACGAATAAAACAAAACGTCATTATCGCTATAATAATTCATATTATTAATCGACAATAATGGAATCAAACCGAGTGACTTCTCACATAAGCATCAATAATCAATACCGCAAGCTACTATATGCAACCACACGACATCGTATTTTTACTACCGAGTAGTTCAACAAGAATCACTTCAAAACTTCCGCCGTTATTTCAATAAAATATTTTTGTCGCTTTTCTCAATCCGACAATAATTTCGCTAGGGTCCACCAATGATTGAGTCATTGTATTTAATATTCCCCGCTAAACCGAATATTCCCCACCAATCGAATATAATATAACCACTGTGATACTTTTTGCAAAATTTATAAATACTACCCACAACTATAATATTATCTCAAATTCACACCATAATATTAAAAATTATTTCGACAAAATTTAAATCTTTATTGATAAAATCTGGGGTCTCACAATCTCCCCTCCTTATGGAATTTCGCCCTCGAAATTAGGGTACGTACCTGATATGATAAAGAGATGAGGATACCTTGAATACCTTTATCGTTGAAAACATTAAATTCATTTTTGCACTACAGGCCAAAGATATTTATTAACAATTCATCTTTGCACTACAGGCCAAAGATGTAAAATCAATAATACTGAGACTCAGCTTAATAGTATCACAACCACGAATTATCCATGCACTACTGGCTAAGGATATTCGTGTTTTTAATTACGGTTATGATTATACCGAATAATCCTCGGTCATAATCATACCAAGTCCATCTATGCACGTAAGCCATGATTTACTTTGAACGCATCCATGAATTAATATTTCATCACGAGACTCACCAATAATTAATCCACATCATCGAATCATCCCCGCACTACGTGCCAAGGATATTCATTAGTATTACGACCACAAATTATCCATGCACTACTACCAAAGATAATTGTGTTTTCAATTACTATTATGATTATACCAAAACAATCCTCGTCATAATCATACCAAGTCCATCTATGCACGTAAGCCATTGATGACTTTGAACGCATCCATGAATTAATATTTCATTGCGAGACTCACCAATAATTAATCCACATCATCGAATCATCCCCGCACTACGTGCCAAGGATATTCATTAAGATCACGACCACAAATTATCCATGCACTACTACCAAAGATAATCGTGTTTTTTAATTACTACCATGATTATGCAAACAATCCCTCGGTCATAATCATACCAAGTCCATCTATGCACGTAAGCCACGATGACTTTGAACACATCCATGAATTAATATTTCATTCATTGAGACTCACCAATAATTAATCCACATCATCGAATCATCCCCGCACTACGTGCCAAGGATATTCATTAAGATCACGACCACAAATTATCCATGCACTACTACCAAAGATAATTGTATTTTCAATTACTATTATGATTATCCAACAATCCTCGGTCATAATCATACCAAGTCCATCTACGCACGTAAGCCATGATGACTTTGAACACATCCATGAATTAATATTTCATTGTCGAGATTACCAATAATTAATCCACATCATCGAATCATCCCCGCACTACGAAATCAAGGATATTCATTAAGATCACGACCACAAATTATCCATGCACTACTACTACCAAAGATAATTGTGTATTCATTTACTGCTATGATTATACCGAATAATCCGTGGTCATAATCATACCAAGTCCATCTATGCACTACAAAAGCCACGTATTTACTTTCAACATAATATAAACACGAGGATAATGATATAAAGAATCAATCAAATGAGATAAAGGATAAATATTAAACATTTATAATATAATTTATCCAGATTCAAGAATATCCCCATGTTATCAATCACTTAATAATCTCATAATCTAATATCATTAATATTATAATAATATTTTAATCACTTTTAAATTTATAAACAATTTATCTCAATTGTTTACGCTTTACCATATAATGCATTTAATCATTTAAAATGCCATACTCATAAGTTATCATCACCAATTATCAAATCCTCATAAAAAATATGATATACTCTATATAGATTCTCTAGCCATAAAATCCTATTTTCAACTTTCATTACTTTCACATAACATATTTAACTCATATGTTCAGAATTAAACTATTTTCATGAAAAATACCAAATCAGCCCCAAAAATATTTTTTTTCTGGGATTTAGCATAATATAGTCCCATAATGAAAATATATTTTTCTCGAATTTTTAAAATTCATTTACTATTTTTTAAAAATCAATTTCCACTTAATTCCTTAAGAAATTAGCTACCTCAAGTTTAACTCCAAAAATTCCCAAATCTTGGCAGGACCTTACACATGTTAACGTGAGCTTCCAGTTTAAATTTCATGGTCATCGGAGTTATAAAACTCCTAGTTATATAGCTTTTCATTTTAAAAAACCTAAATATTGAAATAGTCATAACTTGCTCATTTTAAGTCAGAATGAGCTCATTTTTGGACAGGAGGTACTTTATACCATATACTTTCATGTCCCAAAAGGCCAGAATTTTTCTCATAATTTAAGTGGCCGAAACAGCCTCTCTAAAATTATGGCAGAAACTTTTTCGGTTTTTGCAGCTTTGCACTCCTTTGCTAAAATCAGTCCACACAAAAATCTACAACACCTTTTCCAGTAATTCCACTTGGATTAGTTAGGTAACTCATAGATCTAACTCTAGGACTTGACCACATTCAAAAATTCAAAATATAACAGGAGATATGGTCAATTGAATTTCATGTTACGTTTTTCACTAAAATCTGATTTTCAACTCTTTAATTTGTGATTTCTAAGAAACTTTCATGTTTTCACATACTAACCAACATAACTCATCATAAAACTTACTAATACTTCATATACCCATGATTTTATTAGTTCTATACTTTTATTATGACTTTCATCATAATCCACGTAAATGCATCCTTTTAGTCAAGAAATATTTGAGGGTTTAAGAAATGGGTTTTGTATCGGGTCAATACAAAATTCGATTTCACGCCTAGGGTAGGCTAAGAAGTCTTCAAGAATACGCCAAGAAATTTATTAATGATAGAAATATCATTCAAAATCATATTTCGTCCAAGACTTGATAAGACGTCACATTAATACCAACTGCGACTTCTATCCCTTAACCTCGATAAAGACCTCACAATGATACCTATTAACTTGCCATCTTCAAATAATGACGTCAGCTTACGTAAAGTCTAGCTTTGCAGCATTCCACACAAGGAAGTCAACAACGAAAGGATCGGGCTCTTTACTTATAGCTTGATATAACAAAAGGATTAACTTTAGGATTTGGTTACTTTGAATTCAGATAACAGTTGGTTAGAATATGAAAGCTAACAACCTTACAAAAAGAATAACGAGTAGTTAATCAATTATTTTCAAAAATTACCTCAAAGGCAAGTATTTTCAAGAGATAAGATCGACGGTAACGTGAAAGTGTTTATTTGAAACAACAAGATTAATAAACAAAGTGAGGTAACGAAGGTTTCTCCCAACGGTTTTCAATAGATAAATCAAAGTCTAATTTCTTCAGAGTCAAATTTAAACGCTGAACGCAAGCAAGAGAGATAAAAGAATGGGTAGAACCCAGATTCAATAAGGTATAGACTTCGCAAGAGCTTATGATTAACTTACCCGTGATAATTTTATTCAGATCCTCGTCACGAGAAAAAAAACGCCTCTCTTAAACTACTGGCCTGGGTTTGTCCGGGATGCCTTTTGGTGCCTCCATCCTAGTTGAATTCGCCTTTCTAGAAATCGCAAAATCGAGCTAAGTGGCCTTCTTCCACAATTATAACATGCTTTGATGGCATGGCGCAGCTCGGACCGATGTGTCCTCTCTCCCGCATTTGAAGCATATGATAGTGGTCCTTCTCCTTCCTTAACAACAAAAGTCTTTGGTCGACGCCTTTCCATCATCATTGAATCTCCTTTTCTTGAAATGTCCATTCTTATTATTTTGGCCCGACACCACCGGGCGTGGTTACCATATCCGCCCGTTGATTCCTCCACGCTTGTTGTCACCGCTTGATGACTACTTTCACCGGTATTATAATTTTGCTTACCGCTTCTTTTTTAGTCATACTGACTCGTTATCGCGCTTCCACTAATCGAGCCCTATTTACAACATCCAATAAAACACGCTTTATGAGAAATAAGATGTCGACGATCTCCGCTTCAAACCTCTTAAAAACATTCGCGCCATTCTCTCTTCATTATCCACCAAGTGGGACGAATCGTGATAACTCCGCAAATTTTGCCTCGTATCGCGACACCTGGCCATATTGTTTTGTTCCAACTTGATAAACTCCACCTCCTTCATGTGGCGAATACTTTCAGAAAGTATTTGTCGCTGAACAGCCTCTTGAACTTCTCCCAAGATATCTTTAAGACAAGAGAGTTGAGTACGCTTTTACCGATTCCCACCAAGAATCATTCTCCGCACAAGAACATAAAGGCGTGAAAGGAACCTTTTTCTCTCGAGCATCCCAAGACATCAAATATCTTGTAATCTGCTTAATCCATGCTTCCGCCAAGTGGTTTTGGCTCTCCCTTAAACTCCCGGTGGTCCCAACTCCTTGAATTGTTTAATGCAAGGACCGCCGAGAGTTTTCCGTGTTTCCACCCCACGCTTTTGACAGAGTCAGTCTACCGATGTTGCATTTAATTCTAAAACCTTTAAACGCATCGTCGTTAGTCAATTGATCGTTGTTGTTATTTACAGGAGGATTATCGCCATCCTGTCAGTACATTGTCCTCGATTATTGATCCGTGGAGAACCAACACCTCCGTGCTCCATTGCTATTCTCAACATTCTCTGATGCCATTTTCAAACACCGCCATAAAATAAGGGTTAATTAACATATCACATATTATCCCTATACCGAATCGACCACCAATTAAATACCAAATAAACTTAGTAGGTCATACTAACTAAGAATTCCCCGCCTCCTCCCTCCTAGTACTATTCTCACATCTTAGCCAGGGATCATATCCTAAGCTCGATACCAACCGCGACGCCCCAAAATTAGGTATACGCCACCCATCTTGAGTCGCCACTTACATGGTACATAAATTCAAATACAACTTACTAACCTAACTGTCCGTGGTACAATACGACATAAACCGTGAGTTTGAATACAAATATTGTCTACTAGATATTATACAAACTCAAAAGGAGTCCTCATTACAACTATTATCACACTATTTCACGTAATAGTGAGGACTACTAATGCTATCCTCCGACCATTACTTCGCTCCCCGACTCGTCTCAAATATGTTCTCATTTCCTCAAGAGAATAAAGAAAGAAAGGGTGAGCTCAACTAGCCCAAGAAGAAATATTATGACTAAGATAATGCGTAATAAATTATCATTAGCCTTCAACAAAGTGTTAAACCGATAAAATATAATAGATAACCAGCTTTAATCAGCAATGGAATAAGCAATCCATTAAAAGAGTCAAGTAGAGAATAAAGTCTACTATCTTTTAGGTTTTAAAAGGTTTTCATCAATTTTTATCACGAGACTCAACTTAATAAATAAACCACCACATCTAATCATCTCTCGTACTACGCTCAAGGATTTTTCATCAAATTATCAATGGTCACGCACTATACCGAATCACCCCGGTCATAATCATACCAAAACTATCCATCATCGCATTACAGTGCCACCGAGGACTTTAGTCACATCATTTATATCAAGTCATGATTATACCGAATGATCCTCGGTCATAATCATACTAAGTTCATCTACGCACGTAAGCCAAAGATAATAATATAATATAACACGAGGATGATGACAATGACATAATAATTCAATAAAACAAGTTCAAGAATTATTTAATCCATGAATTATTAACGTCCAAATTGTCAACACGATATCGCTTTCGAGAGTAAAATTCAAGAATGATCGTAAGAATATTTCCATGAAAAGATATCGATGAAACGCAAATATCAAGGATATTCTAC
The DNA here is from genome assembly GCA_020205615.1 of Panax quinquefolius. Taxonomy (NCBI): domain Eukaryota; kingdom Viridiplantae; phylum Streptophyta; class Magnoliopsida; order Apiales; family Araliaceae; genus Panax; species Panax quinquefolius. Next base: position 95,670,042 of record CM035174.1, on the reverse strand, counting down.
TAATTTCATGGAGTATAAGTCAAAGTTTTAACCAACCGGGTATAATAAAGAATGGAATAACAAAAGAAATCACCACGCACGCGATTGCATGTATAAAGTTATTCCAACATAATAATAATAATAACTAACCAGTCGTGAAATTCACACCGACAGATGTTCCAACAGTAATAATAAAGATGGAACTGATCCGCAAAGTAAAACACACGTATAGATATTCCAATGTAATGATAAAGATTTTAACCAGTCCTGTAAAACACATGCATGTGATGTTCCAATGTAATAATAAAAATCGGAACCAGTCCTGTAAAACACATGCATGTGATGTTCCAATGTAATAATAGAAGAATGTCACCAAGTATAGGTAAATCACAGATACAAAGTTATTCCAATGTAATAATAAGCAATGGAATAACATAAGGATTTCACCAAGTATAGGTATGCCACGATACAAAAGTTATGTATAGGTACGCCACTTTTACAAAAGTTATTCCAATGTAATAATAATGAATGGAATAATGTAAGTTCTCTTCAAGAAGAAAGAATAACACCCCTTACCGTAAAAAGAACCTAATATAAGAAGTAAAGAAGTAGCGTATCACTCTTCTTCTTTCTATAATTTTCTCTATAGCTTCTCTCTATAATTTCTCTCTCAGTAGTTTCAATGAATTCGTAAGAAAATAATGAAGGAACGAGCTTCATTTATAGGAAAATGGAATGCATAAGAATTAATCCATGAACTATCCGTATTGATTTACTTTAACTGACGGTCCATATTTAAAGAAAAATCTTTAAATAAAATATAATATATTCTATTTATATAAAACATTTTACTATGCAAACACTATGCAATACTATGCAAAACACTACGCAAAATACTATGCAACACTATGCATAATAAAATATAATATATTCTATTTATGTAATAACTTTAATAAAGTATTCTATTTTATATAAAAGATGTTTCGCTTTTATTACGCTAATAATACTGAATAAAACAAAACGTCATTATCGCTATAATAATTCATATTATTAATCGATAATAATGGAATCAAACCGAGTGACTTCTCACATAAGATCAATAATCAATACCGCGCTACTTACGCAACCACACGTATTATCGTACTTTTACTACCGAGTAGTTCAACAAGAACTACTTAGAAACTTCCGCCGTTATTTCAATAAAATATTTTTGTCGCTTTCAATCCGACAATAATTTCATAGGTCCACCAATGATTGAGTCATTGCATTTAATATTCCCTCGCTAAACCGAATATTCCCCACCAATCGAATATAATATAACCACTGTGATACTTTGCAAAATTTATAAATACTACCCACAACTATAATATTATCTCAAATTCACACCATAATATTAAAAATTATTTCGACAAAATTTAAATCTTTATCGATAAAATCTGGGGTCTCACAAATTTCCGTTTCTTCAAATTTCGCTTCTTCTAACTCATGAATACGATTTTGAAATTCTACATTTTGATCATATAATACCTCTAATAAACTCTCCTCGTGTAACTCTTCTTTCTTCTTTCTTCTCACTCTCAGGTTGTTACGCCCCGCGACTATCTCTCAAAAAAAACTATTAATTCTTCACTCACCACATGGATATCTCTAATTCCTTCTTCGTCTGACATCACATTATCATGGTTAGTGATTAGAGGTATCCCCACAGCCTCATTCACTCCATCATTAGCATTCTCACCGCCATTCTCAAATACCGCCATAAAACAAGGGTTAATTAAGCAAATTATCATATCACATAATATCCGTGATATTATAATCGACCAACAATTAAGCTTTAGTAGACACACTAGCTTAATCAAGGATTTACTCATCTCTCCTCCTAGTTATATTCCCCCGATCTCCGCAGACCATATCCCTAAGCTCGATAATAATAATAATAATTTCATTCATTCATTTCAATTACCAATTTTCCAATAATAATTTTTAATTATCAATTTTTATATATAACACTTAATAAAACAAATTTAAAACAAATTAAAAAAATAAAAAATAACATGATATAATATAACTATTAAACACGATATATTATAATTATTAAATAACATGATATATCATGTTATATCATGTTATTTTATTTTAATTTGTTTTAAATTTGTTTTTATTGTTTATCGTAAGTTGTAAGACCCTAATTTTATGAAATAAAAGTATTCAATTTTTCTTATAATTACAATTCAGCTTTTATCATCTACCATATGTTCTAAATCTCGATTTATTATTGTCAAGGCTATTGATAATTTATTTATCTTTAGTCATGATATTCTTTATCGAAGTAGTCAGTGTTTCACCCTTTTGCTTCACAATTCCTTTCGTGTAATAAAAGTGTAGCCGGGTCGAAAGCTGGGATAACGAGGAAATAGAACGGTGGTCTATAGATGTTGAGGGTGAGGTGAATTTAACTTGAAGGGTGTTTTGCCACTATCATACAAGATGTTTGAATGACATACAACCTCGTGTCATCATAAGATGTGGTCAGACTTCATCCACTTGGTCGAGTATATTTACCAAAGACTACCTATATAATCTTGGTGTTTTTTTGGAGTATAATACCCAATTAGAGACAAATGAGATAATGATATGTCAAGAGAAGACTCACCATCGGGAAGAATATGATAAGAATCTTCTCGCTTTTCTTTGGGGTCTATTGGGTCAACCAAGGATAATTCTCGTACCATATGATATCTATCATAACCTGTAAGCATGGCCTCCCACGTACGGTTGTTTCCTTGAGCACTTCCCAAATATTCTAATTTCTAAAACAATTTTTGACTATACCTTTACGTAAGGTGTCATCATGCGACGCATATCCAAAGTTGGTGTCCAGAGTTACAGCTTGTATATATTTAATTGTATTCAAACTCACAAAGATATGTGTTGTTGTATTTTGCATTTACAATTGTTGTAATAAAGTTGTAGTTATTTTCTCGCACTATGTATTTGGCTACTCGTAATGGGTCGATGGAATGGACCCATTTTGGGGTTGTTACACCACCTTAAGTTCCAATAGCTTTACAGTACTCCATACTCAATTTTCAATCTCTCCAAACTTAATTAATAATTAATTTTATAGTTAGTGATCAGATATATTACATTTAATTATATATTCAATATCTTAGTAATATTAATAGATTAATATTGGTTAAATGGTTTTTTCATAGAATTAATATTAGTTCCTTTTTATCATATAACTAACTATCATATTATAGTATTTAATTAATATCAAATATAAAAGATTACCAATGCTTTTGAATAATTAATTTTTTTTTCATTTCAAATTAATTTCTGTACAATTCCCCAATAGATCGCCATCTTTATAATCTTTTAATTAGCTTTTACGGGCTTTACTCTCTGACTCAATTTTCAATCTCTCCAAAATAGGAGTCATTGAAATGAATGACAACCATCTCTCAGAAAAACTTCCATCCGATATTGGCCGCAAACTACCCAATCTAACAACACTTCATATTGCAGGGAATAATTTCACAAGGATTTTGCCCGATTCCATCTCAAATGCTACTAAACTAGAGCGTATAATGATTTCTGGTAATAAATTCTCCGGTACAATTCCCAATTCACTAGGAAATTTGGAACTCTTCGAAATCCTCGCTTTTGAGGAGAACAATTTCGTCATTGAAAAATCATCTTCGAAAATCAGATTCATCACTAGCTTGACAAATTGTAGAAACTTGAGACGTTTATATATATCACATAATTCTCTAAATGGATACCTTCCGGCTTCCATCGAAAATTTCTCGACAGCTTTAGAAGACTTTCGTGCAGAAATGATTGGAATTAGGGGAATCCTTCCCAGTGAAATTGGTAATTTGAGTAGCCTTACAACATTATATCTAGGTTACAACGAATTGACTGAAAAAATTCTTGTAACAATCAGAGGTTTGTTGAGCCTTCAAAGATTACATTTGTTTGAAGACAAGATTGAAGGATCCATTCCGGATGATCTATGTCTATTACAGAACTTGGGCAGTTTACGCTTAGAACTAAACAAAATTTCGAGTCCATTGCCAGAATGCTTAGGAAATATTACTTCTCTAAGATATCTTTATCTTAATTCCAATGCATTGACCTCTAGATTACCAATACATCTTGGGAACCTAAAGGATCTTTTGGAGTTCAATGCATCCAGAAATTCTTTCGGTGATCATCTACCTATTGAACTGAGCAGTATGAAGGCTGCAGTGCTAATAGATTTGTCACATAATCAATTTTCTGGGAACATCCCTAACATCTTTGGCGGGCTCCAAAATTTGGTTAATCTTTCTTTGGCAAATAATAGATTACAAGGACCTATTCCTGATTTATTTAAATATTCAGTGAGCTTAGAAAACTTGGATTTGTCCCATAACAATCTTTCTGGATTGATTTCCAAGTCTTTAGAGGCAGTCTTTCATCTTCGATACTTCAATGTAGATTTTAATAGTTTAAGAGGAGAAATTCCAAGTGAAGGTCCTTTCAAAAACTTCATCAGTCAATCTTTCATGTCTAATGAAGCATTGTGTGGTGCTTCTCGATTTCAAGTCCCACTATGTCATAACAACTCTATTCATCAAGGATCGCATAGAAAAAAAAAAGAGTGCTTCTAGCTATATATATCTCCCTAGTGACGGCATCAATATTTGTTACCTTGACCTTTGTATTTGTGTGGATACGACTTCAAAGGAAAAGTAAGGTTCCATCTCAAATTGATTTGTCACAGTTAATTGCCCCTTTAAGAATCTCATATTACGAATTACGATAAGCAACTGATGCGTTTAGTGAAAGCAATTTGTTTGGCAGGGGTAGCTTTGGTTCGGTTACAAAGGGGTACTTGCGAATGGGACATTCATTGCGATTAAAGTATTCAATTTGCAATTTGAAGGAGCATTCAAGAGTTTCGATGTAGAATGTGAAGTATTGCGTAACCTTCGCCACCAAAATATATGCAAAGTCATTAGTGGTTGCTCTAACCTTGATTTCAAGGCATTAGTACTTGAATACATGTCGAATGGGAGCCTTGAGAAGTGGTTGTACTCTCACAATCATTTCTTAGATATTTTGCAAAGAATAGACATAATGATAGATGTGGCATGTGCTTTGGACTATCTTCATTATGGTTATTCAACAACAATAGTTCAATGTGATTTGAAGCCCAACAACGTCCTTTTAGATGAAAATATGGTTGCACGTCTGAGTGACTTTGGCATAGCAAAGTTATTGGGAGAAGGGGAAAACATTGCACAAACCATGACTTTAGCCACAATTGGATATATTGCATCAGGTGACCCTCTATCTTATTAATTTTATTTTTTCTTGGCTCAAATATATATATTCTTCTGCTAAGTTTTACGAAATACGTTTTTGTTTACCATGTTGCTTTGTGATGTTGGATCGGTTTTCAAAGTATGGATCTAAAGGATTAGTGTCCAAGAAATGTGATGTTTACAGTTATGGTATTATGTTGATGAAAATATTTACAAGAAGTCAACCCAGCGATGAACAATTTCTTGAAAATATGAGCCTAAAGCATTGGGTAAGCACTTCATTTCCTAACTCACTCGTCCAAGTTATTGACGCAAACTTGCTAAAACCAGAGGATGGTGACGTAACTTTGAAGGTAAGTTGTATATCATCTATCATGGAATTGGCTGAGTTGCTCTGCAGATTCACCTAATGAGAGGTTCGACATAAAAGATGTCATGGCAGCACTCAAGAAGATTAGACTTCATTTCCTTGTGAATCATGGACAGACTTGAAACATCAAAGTACTCCTAGTAAATTATGTTTTGTAACTCTATTAATTTTATTAGTTATTTTTAACAATTTTAACGTCTTTTTAAATGTAATGTTTGTCAATGGGTTGTAGGGCTATCAGAGATGAAGGTGGTGGTAACTTTTGTCACTTCAAATTCTCCTATCTAAATACAAGAACATTGGATTTGCTCATCAACAGTATATTTTGGTACCCAATCTTTTGGATGATTGTAAACTATGTATTGTCCTTTAATTCTATGTATTACGGTGTTATTGTGTCATACACACTATGTTTTTTCTACTATATATTGTTCCTTTTAAACTTAATTTGGAGGAATATAATTTGAATGGTTGAATAGTCCTTTAATTTTGTAAATAAAATTTAGTTCAATCAGTTAATTTGAAAAAAAAAAAATCAATTAATTGAGGTTCTTTTGAGCAAGGAAAAAATGATTTAACCCGTTTTCTTTCCCAGCTTCTGGCCTGCCATTTTTGCCAAGTAAAAACATATAAATATTTTTACACCCATGCTTGATATGTTTGAATGTGTGGGGTATATATATCACAAAAAGTGCAAAACATGGAAAATATTTGCTACAATCATTTTCCTCTGCAAGTGTTATTTGGTTACAATTTGACGACTTAACAAAGCATAATAGAGGAAACAATTCGTAAATTTAAAGCGGGCACTACAAATGTAGCCAATTCCAAGAAAAGAAATTATGCTTGTGCCATCAACATAGAAATGAATTGTCAGTGACACCATGTACACATTTTATGATTTATCTCAGGGATATAAATAAATAAGCCTATTATATTGGGTAACAGCCATTCCATCCATTTTTATTTCATAACCTACAAAATGGGTGTATCAAGATCTTCTCTCGAACTTCTTCTCACTTGATCTTTTCTCCTCTGCTTCCCGCCGTCTTTGCTGCCTGTAATTGGGTGTAAAATAAAAGGCTTTGACTAATGTGACTAGTGATAACGTCAATTTAAAGCAAATTGCTCATGTTGGAAAATAACCAAATCTAAGACTAGGTAGGTTCATTGTTCAGTTCTACAAGACAATGTCACTTCATCACATTCACAAGGAACGAGTCCTATATCGAAAAAGGGATCAACTGTCATTTCAATAAGGAAAGATGGATCTACTTTTATGCCCTTGGTTAAATCCTGTAGTTTAATAATTAATGGAATGACGGAAAATGGATTTATTAATACGACCTTGATTATTGAAGTATGGAATTTTAACTGCAATCTGGAAAAGAAAAAAATGGAAATATAATGCATTTGAAAAGTACATCAAAAAACTGGAAAACCTGCAATACATGAATACCAGGAGATACACTGGTAAAGTATATATAGAACTTACGCAAAAGCATAGTATCCAGTACCAGCATTAGGAGCAGATAGCACTACCGCAGACACAGAATCCTGTCCACCCGTGGCCAAAGGATTCCTTCGATCACCATCCACCTGAAACAATAAATTACAAAATGATGGTGACTTGCAAAATAGTACTTCATATCTTCAAAAAGGAAAAGGAATAACACAGAATATAAACATGGATGAAAACCTTGTCCCACTTTGATTTCTTATTCGGCCTACCATCCCGAACTACAGTATCAATAGGAGCAGTATTTGAAAGTAACCCACCACCCGACACAGATGATATACCTGTAGAAGCCAGGAACCGACCAAAAAAATTCAGGACATAACTCGCTTTGAGACAACCAGCTGGGAAAATAAGTTAATAACATAAACGGAAAATCCTTGAAATCCATTTCAACAAATATGAATATATGATGAGATAGTTTCTAGACCTGGAATTGGCATGTTAACTTTTGGCGTAGGAACAATTGTTCCAACTTGAGTTCCTACAGAAATATATTCAACCTTTTGACTCTTCTTTTTTACTTGCTCCTTCCTCTCCATCTCACGCTTCATATCAGCCTCTACACCAAGAACAGACATGACAAATATGGTTGTTAATTACGTCTAATATCTATATATGATAGCATCCACCCAAAAAATGTAGATATATCAAAACTTGGGAACTATCAACAGTATGGAAGAATCAAGAAACACATGTTTGTATCCATGATAACGAGGATCAAACAAAACTCAGCTTGACAATCAGTATAGCAATGCAAGAAATTGAGCCTGTCAAAAGAGCATATAGGTAATCAAACTCCCAAAAGTTCTAACAAGACTGAAACAGATGTACTGCACACATATCACAAACTTATGAAATTAATTAGACACGGACAAAAAGACATGGATAAATAGATAGGCAGATAGGAAAAGAAAGCAAAGAATTGCTAGTGACCTAATTCATCAAAGAAGTCACTTTTGTCGTATCCATGAGGGTCAAATACATCTTTACTGAAGCAAGTTCCTATTTGATCAATATCTTGATACGTCACTGCATGCAACAAGAAATCGGGATTGCGATAATCCTTCCTATTGCGCACCTCTGCATTAAAGCTTCTTCCAGTTGTCTTCTTCAAAGAAAGAAATTTAATAATCTTTTCCTGCAGTAACAAGTCAAGTAGAAGAATAAATAAAATAAATAAATATATATATATATGGATAAAAATATGTTAATTTGTTAACACAAATTCAATTAAACTAACTACTAAAGTAGATCTATTAATAGGCACTCACTTGCAGTTCATCAGAGCATTTGACTTTCGGTGGTGGTGGAAGAAACTTGACCAGTGGATCAACATCTTTAGGCTCTTCGAGAGAAACTTCAACAGTTTCCCCAACCACTATCGATTCAGTTGCAGTGCATTCCATCGCCTCAAGCTGTGATTCACTGTGTTGTCCAGATGATTGAGGAGGGGTTGCTTGACTACTAGGTGTTAAGACCCACACAGTTCCTTGTGATGTTTGTTCTGAAAATTCACCTGAAATAGTCACTCCCTCATCATCAAACAAACCATTCCTATTCTAGTCATTCAAAAACTGCTGAACTAGTTTTAATACATCAATATTTTTCCTGAATTATTGTTGAGAAGATTCTGACTAGCCATAATAATAGCAACAAACTATTTAAAATTTTCATTTATAACATCTATTTATTCTCTTGCACATATAACTGTCAATTACGAGGAAACAAATTACAATAACCGGTATCAGCACCTCAAACCGTGGTAAGTGATGTTCCAATGGCACTTACTTTGACAGCTCCATTTACCATTATATGCTCAAAAGTGACAAATTCAAAGAAATGCTGATTATGTCAGCATTCAGCAACATGTTATATGCCACATTTTGTATGATTATCTTAGCAGCATACTATATTACAAATGACACATTATGTATGATTACGTAATCCATGCATTGTATATTATAGATGTAATATCCGGACTTTTTAAAAAACAAAAAAATAAATATACAATTAGATAATGGAAAAGTAATTTGTAATTATTAGTACATATCTTAAACCTATTAGGATAAGTCGGTTAAGATGTAACAATTTTTTAATTTCAAAAGGACTCTTTTACTTGGTAAGCTATTTTGCAAAAGAATTAAATATATTTAAATAACTAGAGAGAGAAGAATGTAAAAACTATTTAATTTTGGAGTACTACGAAACATAGTTGAAGAAAAGAAGAAAACTCAAATAGATAAATCTAAACCTTTCTTTTCAATTATGAGATAATACTTGTATCATATATGAAAATTTTAGAATTTTAAAGTAATGATAATAAAATTGGTGTTATGTATGTATTTTCAATATAAATAAAAGAAATTATTATGTCATTTTTTAAACAATGTATGTACTTATATTTTAATATAGGTGTTTACTGTATCAATAATGCGTATAGATTTGTAATTATATTACAATATGAACTATTTAACCTAGATATATGGAAACAACTAAAGGATTAATTTTAAATACATATTTGGATGTGTGTGACAAGCACAGTGGGTGCCAATATATATGTGGTGTCTGTAGGTATTTAAAACTTACAGTATATATATATATATGGTTATATTATAGGTTATGGATCATGGAAGCCATGGTATTGTTTGTAATTATGTGTATATGTATTGTTATTTTGCATGCAATGGTTATGTAAGTATATTAATTTATAAGTATAACATAATGAATTCTAAACTAATAACAGAAAATATTTGTTTTGATTTTAAAGCTATAGTTTCAACTTTCAATACCTAAGTTATTATAATTTCAGGTATATTAACTAAATACAAATTGAATTAAAATAATTAAATATTAGGTATCAGTGTGTGTAAGATATAAATTAAAATACGTTTGAGTTGGGATATTTTATCCTAATGATTTTTCATTTGTTCTACAATTTATATTTAGGATTTGTTCGGCTATTAATTTTGTGTTTCGCAATATCAAGGTAAGTGATTTTCCGAAGTATTTAGTGTTTTTAAATTATCGTTTACTTTTATGTATACCTTCGTAATTACTTGGATGCCTAAATGTACTGTTTCAAAATTTGTTTAAGGCTTCCATTTAAATTAAAATGATATGTTCTTCTATTTCAAACTTCAGATCAAATATTTAGTTTTGAACTGTGAAATGGTATTATATGATTTTGAATTGTGAAATAAGTATAGTTTTGAATATCGATGAGATTGTGAAACATTTTTGAAGTTCTCAGTCTGACTATGTATTGTATAGAACTTGTTAATGTTTACGCTTAGTTCCAGAGCTTACATAGGACCTACTAAGGCACACACCTTTTAGATGCCCGTCAGGGAACGTGCATTTTATACATACCTTAGTATGCAGTGTGATCTAGTGATCTAATATTCTAAAATCTCCGCCTTTAGCGCTAGCGCTTCCCCCCCTCAAGCTGACTCGCTTAGGTGCCAGCTTTCTCCTTCCGACTAGGCCCAAGGCAAGAGAAAAAATACTTCTAGAAAATTAGGTAGGATATAGGCAGAGAGGTTTTTTTATTTTAATAACTACCCAAACCAGATATTAATATATTTATTTTTCTAACGATTTACCATATTCATAATACAGGATGGAACATATCAAATCACAACAAAAAGTGAACAATATCAAGTCAAAATGAATAATTTTATTATAGTTGTAATTTTTTGAACTTTTACCAACTTCAAATTATATAAATGATGATACATTTGCTATATTTAGTTTATTTCAATATAATTCTTAAATTTATGTTTAGTTTCTTAAGTTTAATATTGAATTAAATTCTTAAAATTTTAAATTTTATTATTTAATAGCAATCTTGTTTATGAAAAAAATAATACGTTAAAAATATGTTTGAACTTTGAATAATTGCATATTTGTGTTTGAACTTTGACATTATCAATATAGATGTGTTTGAACTTTAAGCAAAAGTCTTTATTATCTTTATTATAGATTGTTTTGCTCTATATTATTGTTTTGTTTAGATAAATGTAAGATAAAATATTAAAATTGGCTTAAAATAAAAAATCCCGCCTAGGCCCCTCTAAGCACTAGGCCCCCCTGGCCGCTACCATCCTACCTAGCGCCTTTTAGAACAATGGTGTGATCATTGACATTATCGAATCTTTGAATCGTGTTACATGGCTATTGTAACCTCAGTCACTAGGGTTGTGGATTAAACAATATATTGTATACATTGAAATTATTTTTGAATGTGAATTCGCTTTGTTATGATTTGTTTGTTTTGAAAGTATATTTATTATTGTTATCGAACAAAAAGTTATTTTGAAAAAATGTTTTGCAAATTATACTTGATCCACCTAAATAGTAAGAATTGTCACTTGTTGAGCTTTATTGTTCACCCCCTTACATAAATTTTTACAGGTCACATCGTTGATAGTTGAGCACTTGTTTGATACACTTGGGATGGCTGGAGTTTAGTTTAAGATGTTAGTTTAAGCTGCATCTCCATTTTACAATTTTGATATTTAGTTGTTTTTTCCTTTTAAATTGATTGAAAGATGTTTATTGTTGGGTTTTAATTTAGGATTATTGTTGAGTTGTTTTGTTTGAGCTGCGCGCTATTGATATTTTTAGCTTGCAGGCCTTTAGACTTGGAGCGTGTAGCACTTCGGACTGACCAGAGATGGATTCGGTTTCATTACAATAGACCTACCCTAAGGCCCGCTGTTTGACTGCATTTATAGAAGTATCATGCAAGACATACTTAATAAAGATTGAAATTGCTATTTCCATAAGCCTTTTTGATAAATCCATAAGGTTTATTTCACTTGAATAATAACTAGGACGCATGCTAGTTTGAGATATACTCATGTGAGAGAGACGGGTGAAACTATCAAAAACTTGTTCAAATAATTATTCCCTTGATATTTTATAACTAATGCAAGATACTAAAGTAGATAACAAACCAAACAGAGAACAACCATACCATTAGACATATGAAGGTCCGCACCAAACATGACACGACCACTGCCTACTATTTCCCCCTCCTGCAATAAACAGTAGCACCCAAGGGCAGATACAATATTATTTAGCACCCACAAAAATAGATCACATAAACTGAGGTGGTGTTTGCTAAAATAGAGTAATTAAGATCTGAATGGTTAATGTATCTTAATAAATTAGATCATTTGAGTAAAATAACATCTGAACTTAAAAAGTTGTTTGGCAACTAAATAGTATTAAATTTAAAAATATCAATTTTAAATTTAAAAATATCTCAAATTGACTTTTCAAAAATCAATAATGATCTAAAAATTTGGAATAGAAGAATACAATATTTATAGAAGTTCTATAAATTTAAATTTTTCATTAAGAGGCAGCTCTTCATGATTTAGATTTATATCTTCCTTTTACCGATTAATAAACGATAAGAGGTAAACAAAATTTTAAAAAACAACTTTACCTCTGACCGAATCAGATGTGTAGTTTAAACCTAACGAAAAGAAAATAAAAAATCACAAAGGTTTGGAAAATGAGGGAGGTTTTCATCACTTGTCTCCTCCTTTCTTTTTCAGTATTTTCCGAATAAAAAATTGATTGATTCATTTAAAGAAGTATTAATAGGTAAACAAACACCACCTAAGTAGATTATACTATAAGCTTGGAGAAAAATAATAAACAAAACTAAATTGGCAACACTTGGGAGGAAAATATTAACCAAAACTACATTGGCAATATAAACTGAAACACTAGAGGCCAACCACAGATGACATCTATATTCATATAATCTTAGGCCAAAAAAACTAACAGCTGAAATAATGTAATTATCTCTGACAAATTCACCATCACTTCCAAAGAAGGTCAATGTAAAAACAAGTTTAAACTTTAAAGACAAGTTATAAGGAAGCTACAATGACAAAGATTAAGATAAAATTATACTCATCACAAACAACCATTCAACTCTATACCCAGATTATTCAAACACAAACTCTAACCCTATATATGCACAAAGATCATTATTTTATATATACATATATATATATGGACACTGAAATATACCTCAGCTTCAGGGGACAAAACAGCTTCATCGTGACCATAATCAACAATAGTAAGCCTCTCCATTCTGCTTCGACCAGAATCCGACGGAATTGGTTGGGGTGTTGAGCTACTAGGGGGTCTCGGGGTATAATTGTCAGCAAAAATTGGAGGAATGGTACTGGCAATATTTTCATTAGCAAAAGAAGATTCAAAATCAGGAATTCTATCACTGTTAATTGTGGCCTCTGATTCATACTCCGTTTGGTTAACAGTATCATTTTGGGGATTTTCAGGTTCGGGTTCGGCATCAAGGTCGTCTTCTTCTTCCATTTCGTCATCTTCGTCGCCGTACATAGAGAGAAGGGCTATGCCTTCAGATTCCTTTTTCTTAGACGCCATAGCACAGAATTAAAGTTTAATATTTGGGAAGAAGAGGTTAGAGGAGATCAAAAATCTAGGGTTTTACAGAGTTTAAAATTTGAAGCTCGGAGAGTGCAGTTCTGGGAACTGGGTCAGCATTCGGTTATAACCGAACCGAATAGCTTATTCGGTTATAACCGAAAATCGAAAATAACACATTTTTGATATCCGAACTGATAACCGAAATAGGAGATAACCGAATTACCGAATTTATTATTCGGTTAATAACCGAAATGAAAATAATATATACTCTGATCTAAAACGGAACCCCACAACGAAAAACATAGAACTGGATCAGATCAAAAAAATCACAATGAAAACAAAAAATAGAACTTGATCATATCTAAGAGTCCTTCCAAAACTGGATCCCACTTTCTCAATGGCCTTCACCACACTCAATCCCTCTACAACTTGACCAAACACCACGTGCTTCCAGTTCAGCGGCTGAGATGAAAGAGCCCGTTCAGCGGCTGAGATGAAAGAGGCGAAGAGGCGAAGAGGAGAGAGAGGCGAGAGGCTAAGAGATTTGGGATGAGAGATGAGAGAGGCGAGAGACTGGGAGTCGGGAGAGGCGAGAGGCTGAGATAGTTTGGGAATTAGACAGACTTGGCCTGTGAATAGAATAGATATAATATAAGTATAAAATTATTATTTTTAATTAGCTTAAATATGAATTAGTATTGTGGCCATATTCCATTTCGGTGATTTACCTTTCAATTTTGTCAATTAAGTTATTAAACTATTAATTTTTTCCAATTACACAAATTGAACACGCCACGTCAGCAATTGCTGACGTGGCTTATTATGTGGGGCCTTAAGAAGCTTATGTGGCAAAAAAAAATTAATTATTAAATAAACAACTCTTATTAAACAAAGGGCAAAACAGTCAAAACATAAATTAACATTTCTAATATTCCATTTTCTCTTTCTCATCTTCTTCACTGCTGTTCTTCAACTTCACAATCACAATCGATCGACCAAGACCATCTCTTCCCAAATCGAATACATTTAGACCAAACAAATCAACACCCTCGCCTTTACCAGATTTCACCACGCGTCATGGTCACGCCATGAACAAAATCTAAAACTCAACCATCCACCACTTGAAAACTCTACATGACCCATAAAATCACATCTCTCAATCACCACTAGAAAACTTCACAATCTCCACCACCAGAAAACTCTACAATTGTAAGACCCCAGCTTTTTAATAAAGATGAATTTTCTATAAATATTATTTTGAATATTATGGAATAAATTTGATATAATGTTATAAATATGGGTAATATTTATAAATTTTGCAAAGTATGCAAGTTGTTATAAAATATTCGTTTGGTCTGGGAATATTCTTTTTGTTAGGGAATATTCGCATAAATGGCTCAATCATCAATGGTGGACCCCATAATGTAATTATTGTCTTGATTGAGAAAACGACAAAAATATTTTATAAAAATAACTACGAGGTGTTACCGATTAAACCTGTTGAACTACCCGGTGGTAAAAGTACAAAGAATACGCCTGAATAGATAAGAAGACACTCAGATTGATTATCGATGCTTACGTGAGAAGTCACTCAAACCATGCTCAATTATTGCTACAATAATTCTTTGATCATATCTCTTATATTATCGATTCAATTATTGTCACAAGATCATCCAGATAATATGTTATAGTATTAAATCAATAATTGAGACGACAAGTTATAAATGATTAATAATTGTTGAAAGATTAAATATGTGTTGATGAAAAAAATGATTTATGGTAAGTTTGATTATTTTATGGGGGCTCATATGTCATCATCTAAGAGTCTCTTCACAATAGTATTTACCTTCGTCAATAGTAATTACCTTCACAATAGTAATTACCTCTTGAATAGTATTTACCTTCACTCGATAGTAATTACCTTCGCAATAGTAATTACCCTTGTGAATAGTATTTACCTTCGTCAATAGTAATTACCCTTGTGAATAGTATTTATCTTCGCCAATAGTATTTACCTTCGTTAATAGTAATTACCTTTACCAGACGTCAACCACTTGTCGTTTCACATTACAAAGATCCGAACCACTTGTCGCTTCACATTACAAAAGGCCGAACCACTTGTCGTTTCACATTACAAAGCGCCAAACCAATGTCTGCTTCACTTGCCTTTTCACATCGCGAAAGCTAAGCTAGAAATCTTCTATAAATAGAGGCCTAGGGCTTCATTATTTTTTACTTAATTCATTCAAGCTATAGAGAGAAGTATAGAGAGAGAATAAGAGAAAGAAGAAGAGTATTTTGTTACTACACCGTCTTTGCAAAGATTCAATCTCCTACCAAAAGTAAGGGTGTTATTCTTTCTTATTCATGAAGAGAATCTGTTGTTATTCCATCGCTTATTATTCTCGCTGGAATAACTCAGATAATGTGGGTTTACCCTATACTTGGTGACATTCTTCTATTATTCTCATTGGAACATCCTGTCTCATGTGTTTTACACCGGACTGGTTCCGCCTTTTATTATTATTCTCATTGAACATCCTGCTCATGTGTGTTTACACCGACCGGTTCCGCTTTTATTATTCTCGGCTGGAACATCCTGCTCATGCAGGTTTTTACACCGACCGTTCCGCTTTTTATTATTCTCATTGGAATATCCTATCGTGTGTTTTACACCGGATCCGGGTTCCATCTTTATTATTCGTTGAACATCCTGCTTGTGTGAATTTCACCCGACCGTTCCATTCTTTATTATTCTGTTGAATAACTCGTCTGCATGCGGTCTATCGCATTTACGGTGATTTCTTTTGTTATCAGCATTCTTTATTATACCCAAATAAGTTAAACTTTGACTTCTATACTCCATGAAATTAGTAGAATATCCTCGATATTTGCGTTTCATCCAAAGATCTTTCATGAAAATATTCTTCCGATCATTCTTGAATTTTACTCTACAAAACAAAGATCGTGTTGATAATTTGACGTTAATAATTCTGGATAAAATAATTCTTGAACTTGTTTTATCAATTCTTATATCATTGTCATCATCCTCATGTTTATATTTTTTAAAGTCATCCGTGGCCCAGTAGTGCATAGATGGACTTGGTATGATTATGACCAGAGACTATTCTTGTGTAATCACGACCGTAATGTTACAAATGATGTGATAAAAATCCTCGATGGTAGTAGTAGTGCATCGATGGACAATTGTTGGCACGATCACGACCATTAATGAATACACAAATATTCTCGCCCGTAGTGCATGAATAATTGTGGTTGTGATATTAAAGAATATCCTCGGCCGTAGTGTGGGGTGATTCGATGATGTGAAATATTTATTAAAGTTTGAGTCTCAAATTTATAAACAATGATGAAAAACCTTTTAAAACCTTAAAGATAGTAGACTTTATTTTCTACTTGACTTTTTTAATGGATTAGATATTCCGCTGCAGCTTAAACCGGTTGTCTATTGTATTTTATCGCTTTAACATTATCAAGACTATTGATAATTTATTCGCATTATCTTAGTCATAATATTTCTTCTTGGGCTAGTTGAGCTCACCCTTTCTTTTTCACCGTTTCTCTTGAAATGATAATATAAATTTGGGACGAGCCTGGGAAACGAGTGATGGTCCCAAGATAGATTAGTAGTCCTCACTATTCGTAAAATAGTGTGATAATAATCAGAATGAGGACTTTTTATTTGAGTTTGTATAATATCTAGTAGACGATATTTGTATTTAAACTCACGCTTTATGTCGTATTGCACCACTACAGTTATGTTAATAAGTTGTTTTTAAATTACATACCATGTAAGTGTATCGACCCAAGATGGGTGATGTATACCTAATTTTGGGGGCGCCACAACAGTATCGAGCTTAGGATATGATCCTGGCTAAGATGTGAGAATAGTACTAGGAGGGAGAGACGGAATACCTTCGCTAGTATGACTACCTAAGTTTATGTGATATTTTATTGGTTGGTCGAAGATAGGATAATTTGTTACATGTCAATTAACCTTTTGTTTTGTGGCGAGATTCGAAAATGACATCCGAGAATGTTGAGAATAGCAATGGAGCGCAGCGATTGTTGATTCACCACATATCAATAATCGTGATAATGTGCATCGTGAAGGCGACAATCCTCATGCAAACAACAACACCGACCAAAATGACGAATGATCAAATGTTCGTGAGCTTTATGCAATTTATGCAACAAAGAAAGTAGAGCGACTCTCATCCAAAACGTAGGTGGAAACACGGAAACTCTCTCTGGTCACACCGCTTAAACAATTTAAGGAGCCGGGACCACCGGAGTTTAAGGAGAGCTAAAACCACTTCAAGGAAGCATGGATAAAGCAGATTACCAAGATATTTGATGTCTTGGGATGCTCCGAGAGCAAAAGGTTCCTTTCACGCTTTATGTCATGCGGAGAGGCGGATTCTTGGTGGGAATCGGTAGAAACGTACTCAACCAAATTTGCATCAAGATATCTTGGGAGAAGTTCCAGAGTCGTTCAACGACAAATACTTTCCCGAAAGTATTCGCCATACATGAAGGAGGTGGAGTTTATCAAGTTGGAACAAAACAATATGACCGCAATCGCAATACGAGGCAAAATTTGCGGAGTTATCACGGTTCGTCCCCACTGGTGGATAATGAAGAGAGAATGGCGCGAATGTTTTAAGAGGTTTGAAGCGGAGATACGTCCAACATCTTATTTCTCATAAACCGCGTGTTTGTATTCGATGTTGTAAATAGGGCTCGATTAGTGGAGCGCGATAATGAGTCAACGTGAACTAAAAAGAGAGCAAATTAAAATTATAATACCAATGAGAATAGTCATCGAGGCGGTGACAACAAGCGTGAGGGAATCAACAAAGCGATATGGTAACCACTTGGTGGTAATCGGGGCCAAAACAATAAGAATGGACATTTCAAGAAAAGGAGATTCAACAATGATGGAAAGACGTCAAAGACCAAAGACCCATTGTTAAGGAAGGAGAAAGACCACCCATCATATGCTTCAAATGCGGAGGAGAGGGACACATCATCGAAATCAAGCGTCATGCCAGTCAAAGCATGTTATAATTGTGGAAGAGAAGGTCACTTAGCTCGATTTTGTCGCCATCAAGACAAATTCACTAGGATGGAGGCACCAAAGGCCATCCCGTAAAATTCAAACCCAGTAGTCTGAAGGGAGAGCATTTGTTGTGACCTCCCAAAGAGCAAAGAACTGAATGAGGTCATCACGGGTAAGCTTATCATAAACTCTAATGAAGTCTATACTTTATTTGATACCTGCTTCTACCCATTCTTTTATTTCTCCTACTTGCGCTCATCGATTAAATTTGACTCGGAGAAATTAGACTTTGACTTATCTCGTGGAAACTCCGTTGGGAGAAACCTTCATTACATCCACTTGTTTATAAGTCTTGTTTGGTTCAAATCGGTACCCTCACATTACCCGTCGATCTTATCTCATTAAAAATACTTGCATTTGACGTGATTCTGTGGATTGATTGGTTAACTACTTATCATTCAAAATTGATTGTTTTAAATAAGGTTGTTAGCTTTCATATTCCTAATCAACCTATTATGCGAATTCAAACAACCAAACCATTAAAATCAATCACGGTCATCTCTCAAGCCATAAAGCTATTCGCTTATTGAAAAAGCGGATGTCGAGCTTTCTTAGCTCATGTCATGATTTAAATAAAATACGCCGCTTTTAAACGATATTCCTATTGTTAATAAATTTCCGACGATTCCCAAGAACTTCCCCTCGCCTACCCCAGGCGTGAAATTGAATTTTGTATCGACCTTGAACCCAGACAAAACCTATTTCCAAAGCCCCATATCGAATGGCTCTATTGAACTTCAGAGTTAAAGACCCAACCGCAGGAATTGTTAGACATTGGCTTTATTCGTCCTAGTACTTCTCCTCGGGGTGCTCTGCTTACATTCGTGAAGAAGAAAGATGGGAGTATGCGACTTTGTATTGATTATCGGAGTTGAATCACGCCACCATCAAAAATAGGTATCCATTGCCACGTATTGATGACCTGTTTGACCAGGTTGTAAGAGCCAAATTCTTTTCAAAGATTGATCTTAGTCCGGATATCACCAATTGAAGATTAGAACCGGCCGACATTCCAAAGACGGCTTTTCCAGAACTCCTAAGACGGGCATTATGAATTCCTAGTCATGTCCTTTGGATTGACTAATGCTCCTCGCGCCTTCATGGATATGATGAACCGAGTATTCAAGGAATATTTAGATCACTTTGTGGTCGTCTTTATTGATGACATCCTTATTTATTCCAAAAGCCGTGAAGATCATGAAAGCAACACTTGAGGTGACACTCCAAAAGCTTCGTGAATATAAGCTTTATGCCAAGATGAAGAAATGCGAGTTCGGCTCAAGAAGTAGCATTCCTTGGGCACGTGGTATCAAGTCATGGAATATCCGTTGACCCAAAGAAAGATCAAGCTATTCAAAGTCGGGAACAACCTAAATCGATGGATCAAGTACGTAGCTTTCTCGGTTTAGTGGTTATTATCGGAGATTCGTGGAAGGATTTTCTCGAATCGCTATTCCATCGACTCAAACTGACTTGAAAGATACAAAGTTCTATTGGAGCGAAGAATGTGAGAAGAGTTTTCAAGAACTCAAGAGAGACTTATTTCAAAGACTGCTCGACAATACCATCTGCCTCGGAGGGATTTGTCATCTACTGTGATGCTTCGCAAAGGGTTGGGATGTGTTCTCATGCAACATGGAAAAGTAATAGCCTATACCTCATGACAACTCAAAGAATATGAGAGGAATTATCCTACTCATGATCTAGAGTTAGCAAATTGTTATCTTTGCACTTAAAATTTGGAGGCATTACTTGTATGGGGAGAAAGTGGAGATCTTTACGGATCATAAAAGCCTCAAATATTTCTTCACTCAAAAGGAACTCAACACGCGACAACGACGTTGGCTTGAACTGTTGAAAGATTATGATCATACCATCCAATACCATCCCGAAAAGCGAACGTGGTAGTGACGCATTGAAAGTAAAAATCATATGCAAGTACGAGTGCGCGATATTGTCAACGCAAAAGGCCCATTTTGTGTGACTTGCAAAGGATGGAGATAGAATTAAAGACTCCGTGGATGCATGTGATAATAGCGAGTATACGAGTAGAACCGACTTTAATTGATAAAGTTAAAGCCGCTTGCGAGCTACTGAGACTTCGTATGCGTGTGATGAGGAAGAAAGTGCAAGAAGGTGCTATGCCGGAAGCAAGAATCGATGAAGAAGGAATACTTGAGTCAACTCCGGACTTTGTGTTCCTAACGACCACGATTTAAAGTATAATATCATGATGGAGGCACACAACACACCATTTGCAATCCATCTCGGGAGTACCAAAATGTATCATGATATTCGCTATACATTTTGGTGGAGCAATATGAAGAGAGAGATAAGCTACTGCTTTATCTCAAGGTGTCTAACTTGTCAACGAGTTAAAGCGGAGCATCAAGTACCAAAAGGTCCATCAGAACCACTTGAAATTCCGAAATGGAAGTGGGAGCACATTACCATGGATTTCGCTATCTGGCCTCTTCTAAGGTTTCTCAAGGCATTGATGCGATTTGGGTCATTGTTGATAGGTTGACCAAGTCTGCTCATTTCTTACCGATCTGAAACTTATACACTTGAACGCCTCTTGCTCAGATGTATAAAACGAGATTGTAAGACTGCATGGTATCTTAGGATCCATAGTTTACGATCGAGACCCAAGATTCACTTCACGATTTTGGGTTAGTTTGCAAAAAAGCTATGGGCACAGATTTCACGATTTAGCTTTCGGCATATCATCCTCGAGACGGACGGACAATCGGAGAGGACTATTCAAACTCTTGAAGATCTATTAAGACTCGTGTCCTTGATTTCAAGGGAGTTGGGACAAGTTCTTACCATCGGTGGAGTTTTCCTACAACAACAAAGCTTATCAAGCAAGTATCGGCATGGCTCCATTCGAGCGTTGTATGGAAGAAAGTGTCGTTCTCCAAAGATCTTTGGGATGAGGTGGGTGAAGCAACGTTGTTGGGACCGGAGTTGGTACGTATGACTACGGAAAAGATTCAAACGATCCGACAACGTATAAAAACCTCACAAAATCGATAAAAGAGTTATCTTGATCTTCATCGAAAGAGCGTGGAATTCGATATAGGAGATCATGTGTTGTTAAGAGTCGCTTTCCATGGAAAGGAGTTACAAGATTTGGAAAGAGAAAAAACTTAACCCTCGATTCATCTATCCATTTTAATCCTCGATCGAGTAGGAACGTGGCCTATAGAATCGCTTTACCGCCAAATATGTCTCGTGTTCATAACGCTTTTCACATATCTATGTTACGTAAATATGTGAAAGACCCGAACCATATTATTGAGTTAGAACCGGACGAAATAGCGGAAGATTTGACGTATGAAGAGGTTCCCGTTCAAATTTTGGATAAGAAGGAACATATTCTACGCTTCAAGGTTATACCTCAAGTCAAAGTTTTGTGGAGGAACCATGATGTTGAGGAAATGACTTGGGAGTTAGAATCAAATGAAATCAAGGTATCCTTACCTCTTCGACATACCAGTGCGTCGCACCCTAATTTCGAGGGCTTAAATTTCATGAAGGGAGGTTGTAAGACCCGACTTTTTTAATAAAGATGAATTTTTCTATAAATATTATTTTTGAATATTATGGAATAAATTTGATATAATGTTATAGTTGTGGGTAATATTTATAAATTTTGCAAAGTATGCAAGTTGTTATAAAATATTCGTTTGGTCGGGGAATATTCTTTTGTTAGGGAATATTCGTATAACGGCTCAATCATTGGTGGACCCCACAATGTAATTATTGTTTGATTGAGAAAACGACAAAAATATTTTATAAAAATAATGGCGGAGGTGTTACCGTTAAAAGCGTTGAACTACCCGTTGGTAAAAGTACAAGAATACTGCCGTAGTTGCGTAGTAGCCTTACACTAGATTGATTATTGATGCTTACGTGAGAAGTCACTTCCATTATGCTCAATTATTACTCACGATGATTCTTCGCATCATATCTCTTATATTATTGATTCAATTATTGTCACAAAGATCATCTCAGATAATATGTTATAGTATTAAATCAATAATTGAGACGACAAGTTATAAATGATTAATAATTGTTGAAAGATTAAATATGTGTTGATGAAAAAAAAAATGATTTGTGGTAAGTTTGATTATTTTATGGGGGGCTCATATGTCATCATCTAAGAGTCTCTTCACAATAGTATTTACCTTCGTCGATAATAGTAATTACCCTTGTGAATAGTATTTACCTTCGTCGATAGTAATTACCTTCGTCGATAAGAATTACCCTTGTGAATAGATTTACCTTCGTCGATAGTAATTACCCTTGTGAATAGTATTTATCTTCGTCAATAGTATTTACCTTCGTTAATAGTAATTACCTTTACCGATCGTCGAACCACTTGTCGCTTTCACATTACAAAGGTCAAACCAATTCGTCGAGCCACTTGCCTTTTCACACTAAGCAGTGCTAAGCTAGAAATCTTCTATAAATAGAGGCCTAGGGCTTCATTATTTTTCACTTAATTCATTCAAGCTATAGAGAGAAAGTATAGAGAGAATAAGAGAGAAAGAAGAAGAGTATTTTGTTACTACAATCGCTGCAGATATTCAATCTCCTACCAAAAGTAAGGGGTGTTATTCTTTCTTATTCATGAAGAGAACTGTTGTTATTCCATCGCTTATTATTCTGTTGAATAACTCAGATAATGGGTTTACCCTATACTTGGTGACATTCTTCTATTATTCTCATTGGAACATCCTGCTCAGTGTTTTACACCGACCGGTTCCGCTCTTTATTATTATTCTGTTGGAACATCCTCATGCATGTGTTTTTACACCGACTGGTTCCGCTCTTTATTATTCTCGCTGGAACATCCTCGTCGTGTGTTTTACACCGGACCGGGTTCCGCTCTTTATTATTCTGTTGGAATATCCTATCTGCGTGTTTTACACCGGATCCGGTTCCATCTTTATTATTCTCGTTGGAACATCCTGCTTGGTGTAATTTCACCGACACAGTTCCGCTTCTTTATTATTCTCATTGAATAACTCGTCTGCGGCGCCTATCGCATGCACGGTGATTTCTTTTGTTATTCCATTCTTTATTATACCCAAATAAGTTAAAACTTTGACTTCTATACTCCATGAAATTAGTAGAATATCCTTGATATTTGCGTTTCATCCAAAGATCTTTTCATGAAAATATTCTTCCCGATCATTCTTGAATTTTACTCTACAAAACAAAGATCATGTTGATAATTTGACGTTAATAATTCCTGGATAAAATAATTCTTGAACTTGTTTTATTGAATTCTTATATCATTGTCATCATCCTCATGTTTATATTTTTTTTAGTCATCTCGGCTCAGAAGTGTATAGATGGACTTGGTATGATTATGACCGAGAGACTATTCTTGTAATCATGGTAATCGTAATGTTACAAATGATGTGATAAAATCCTCGATGGTCGTAGTGCATTGATGGACGATTGTTGGCATGATCATGACCATTAATGAATACACAAATATTCTCGGCCAGTAGTGCATGAATAATTGTGGTTGTGATACTAAAGAATATCCTTGGCCGTAAGCGTGGGTGATTCGATGATGTGAAATATTTATTAAAGTGAGTCTCAACTATAAACAAAGGATGAAAACCTTTAAAACCTAAAAGATAGTAGACTTTATTTTCTACTTGACTCTTTTAATGGATCAGATATTCACCGCAGCTTAAACCGTTTGTCTATCAGATTTTATCGGTTTAACATTATCAAGACTATTGATAATTTATTCGCATTATCTTAGTCATAATATTTCTTCTTGGGCTAGTTGAGCTCACCCTTTCTTTCACCGTTCTCTTCAGAAATGATAATATAGCCGGGGACGAGTCTGGGAAACGAGTGATGGTCCTCAAGATAAGATTAGTAGTCCTCACTATTCGTAAAATAGTGTGATAATAATCAGTAATGAGGACATTTTATTTGAGTTTGTATAATATCTAGTGATTTATATTTGTATTTAAACTCACGCTTTATGTCGATTGTATACCCACTACGCTTATGTTAATAAGTTGTTTTTAAATTCTGTACCATGTAAGTGTCGACCCAAGATGGGTGATGTATACCTAATTTTGGGGGCGTCACAACAATGGTTGATCAAAAAACTTCACAATCACCACCAGAAAACTCAACTATCACCACCGATTTGAAAACTGAACTACCATTACCTTCTGAACCATCCACCACTTGAAAACCCTATATGACCCATAAAATCACATCTCTCAACCTTATTTATTAAACGAAAATACAAGAAAAGATGGAGAAGAACAAACCCATCAACACACACACACACACATATATATATCAGATTGGGAAAAAACGGAAGAAAAGAAGAAGAAACGAGCTCTTCTCTTGAGTAAAATCATTCAAGCTAAATCATTGAAGTTGAATTTCGACCCACTGAACTCCAGCAAGTTGGTCAGATCCGGATGAAGAAAGCGAAGTTGGGCAGAGATCGTAACCGACAACGATGAGATTCTTCTTCTTCTTCATAGCCCCGCTTAATCATCTTGTATGTCGCCAGAGACTCTGTCGGAGTTTGGATCGTCGTTGCCTTCGAGGCGGTACCACTGAGGAGCTAGAGGACTGTCCGGAGGATCACGAACGGTGACATCGGATAGATCGAAGCAAACTCCGCCTAGAAATTGCTCACGGTTCATCCCAAACCGAGATCTCCAAATCGAAATCGTCCTTTCCGCCTTATCAGTGCCAGGAGAGAGCAAACACTGGTGCCATTTAGAGTTGGTGATGGCTCTCCCGTCTAATTTTACTTTAAAAACTAACCCATCCCATCTCACAGATCAGAGAGAAGAACAAAGATACATTTGTGTAAACAAAAGAAACCCAATCAGACAACCCTAATTACTAAAGTTAGGGTTCTTATTTTCATTGTTGGGATTATTCATGTGTGAAGAAAAGATTGTTTTGTGGTTGATTTTTGTTTATTTTAATTTAAGTTTATATTGTGTTTTGACCATTTTGCCCCCTATTAAATCAGATTTATTTATTTTATGATTAAAAAATATATTTTTTTGCCACATAAGCTTCTTAAAGGCCCTATTATATAAGCCACGCCGGCCAATTATCGACGTGGGCGTGTTCAATTTGTGTAATTAGAAAAAATTGATAGTTTAATAACCTAATTGACAAAATTGAAAGGTGGATCACCGAAGTGGAATATGGCCTATAGTTTAGGGTACTAATTCATATTTAAGCCTTTTTAATTAATAAATTCGGTTATTTGGAATTTCGGATATCCGAATAGCTTGATTTTTATTTCCGAAACCGAATATTGAACAAAAAATTGGATATAACCGAAATTAGAAAAAAAAAACCGAATAACCAAAAAATTCGATTTTGTTCGGTAATTCGATTTTACCCGTTTTTTGCTCAATTGTGGGAAGAAAGGGGGAAAATGAAAAATCGGGTTAGGGAGGGCTTGTTTATGTAAATCTTAAATTTTAAATAAATTTATTGAATGATTCATCTATGGTTGAATAGGTTGAATAAGTAAAAAGTAGTATTGAATGATATTTTTATTTTCATACCATCATAGATAATTAAAATTTATATTTAATATCCATCTTGTTTATTGTTATTGTAAATAATTTTGTTATGTACAAATTATTTTTGATTTGTGTTTAATAAATTTGATAACCAATTTAATGAATGTTGTTGTAATCTTTTTATTTTGATTTTATGTACTATAGAATGGTATTAATATTTTTTTTTTTGTATTTTATTCCTAAAATTATATTTTTAATAGTATACTCAAAAGTTTATATTTAATTTTTCTTGGATAACATTGTTTATTTATAATTACATAACAAATTTGTTCATATATAACAGTCTATAAAGTTAAAATAGAATAATACACCTATTCAAATATTTTAAATAAATAATTATTCAATACATCATTTCATTTCATGATCTTCTATCCCATTTAACTTATTCAAATTTTCTTATATATTCAAAAAAAATCATTCAATTTTATCAAGGAGCTCATTAGTCGGTGCCTTCACAAACCCAGACCCTTGCCTCGTTTTATTCCCTTGACCCATTTAGATAGGCTGAACCTATCAATACCTTATATACAAAGGCATCACAACCATCCTCTAAATTACATAATTGGATGAGTCAATTTGAAATCAATTTGGAGTTCACTAGCTCAATTGGAAAAATCTCACGCTAAGCTCAAAATCATGTTCCAGAATGATTCTGCTTCATCTATCCTACCAACCATATCAAATTCCAGTAGGAGGGTGTCAAAGGTTCCCATCATCATTCCTTGACCTTCCACTTAGCAACCTGTGCAGCAGTAATGATCAATAAACGATTCCTTTAACCTAACAATTAAACTTCAAAACGCTGACACAAAATTGACATTAGTATTCCCATTTTAAGTAAATTTACACATCTTCCCGACAGAATGGATTAAATAGCACATCACACTTTGTTGGCTAAATGGATTAAATAGCAAACCTTGGAAAAACATGGCATCCCAAATATTAAACTGCACTTGCTCAAAGTATGAAACAAAGTTTTCAAAGTACCATACTTGTATTACTCGTATCCATTGATTCCTCTTCTTTAAGATTTGTAGAGCCTTAGCATGAAAACTCTGGTTCCCAAGTTGTCCATTTATCTGCTGCTCCATAAACAGCCTCTTTCTCAATTGGGGGTTCAGAAACCTACCGGTTTAAAGATCACAGACGGAACGCATTTTGATACTTCAGTCCAAATTTAGAATAATCCATTCATGTTATTATGTGGACACATTTAACCAGATAGTACGTCATTCTAAAGAGTCGCATAAACCTCAAGGAGTGAAAAAATGTTAAAAACCATGAAGAGATAACTGGTCATACTTACAATCTGAACAAGGTTGAGTGCTTTTTGGCCAGATCCAGCTGAATCTCTTTTACTCTACGAGTGGTGTTCTTGCTTTCCCACCTTCTATATCATTTTCCTTCATTCAGCACTAAGAAAACTTAGTGAATCTATTTTAAGAAACTAGAAACATCATTATAGTGACAGCATATTAAAGAGCTTCAGCGAACCATTTGATACATATAAAACACCAACAAGGCTGAAAACATTGCCAAAGTTGAAATTGTTAATGCCATCATTGGTATTGACCTAAACGCTTTAAAAGTTACGATTTTCTCTGGCAGTAAGAAACTACGATTCGCAAAACTAAGAAGCAAGATGTTGCGAATGAACCAAGTTGAAGTCATACATTTCAATTGAACAAAAAAAGAAAACTGATAATGTTTTCACAAATGTTACCGAAAGAAGTCACTTTTCAACAGCATTGGAATCTCTGTAAGGCTTTATATTTGATTAGGAGAGCAGTTCATGAGGGAGTTGCCAGTTGCCTATATGTTAGGAAAGAGGAACCTGTTAGGTCAAGACCAAATTATTTTAAAAACATTTATAATAAAGTATTCAGAAAAGAGAACAGGAAGGCACTATAAATAATTCCAGCTCACATTTGTTGTGAAGACAGTTAAGGATGGAGCCTTCAGCTTGCAAAATACTCTGCATTTCCCCAATGGTAACAATAGTTCCACTGTGCTGAACCCAAAATGGAACGGTATACAAATTTCATAAATTATAAATCTATATCCATATTACAAGTTGGGCTTCAAGGGGAAAAAGAAGAAACTCGATGGCTAACCTGATTTTGTCCAAATGAGGAATTTTGGAATGAAATTGGATCTCTACTAACAAAAGCCATCACAATTCTATTTCAGGCCTTAGCTATTACAAACTAGGGATCCTATGACGGAGGAGAGAGACGAGCAGGAAGTGCATGCGTTTTTTCCTATTTCACAGTTGGTATGTCGTTGGAGAAATTCTTGCATAGTGAAGAATTAAAGCTAGTCTTGTCTTTAAAAAGCATTCATGTCCTGCAAATGTAAATAGCAATCAGTTATTTATTTGGAACAGAACCTATATTATCTGTAGTATTTCCTTATAAATCCACAATAACAACATAACTATAAGAAAGGAGTAAATAATGTGATATGGCATATCAAGTAACACAAGAACCGACCAAAAACAACCACAGGAACTTATTACAAAAGCTCCGAATTTTTGCAAACCAGAGCTTCCACTTGTTACAAAGGTCAAGTTTTAAAACAAGCTCAACATTAAAATAATACTCTAATAATCTTCATACCATTCAAAATTCATTATCAGGCAACTTAGTCCAAGAACTGCTAAAATAATTAGTCTAATTTAGAGTTATAGCATTATAATGTTAGAAAATTAGTTTCTTATAATCCCCCTTTTCCTGCTCCCGTAGTCAAGTATGTGACGATCAGTAAAGAAGAAACTAGCAAAGCTATGCACACAATTTAATCTCACTTTTGCCAACAAAAATCTTTAACAGATAGTTACTGTTGAAAAATTGACTCGGGTCGGGTCGGGTCAAAACAGTTTGTGAGCCAACGGTAATAAACCGTGGAATTATTCTATATATACCCGCGCATGGAAAAGAAAGAGGAGTTCCTGTTCTTATTCTCTTTTTTTTCTGCCGAAATTGACAGACAAAAAATAGCATAGTGCTTCTTACTTTTTGACAGACAAACAAAAGTAAGAATTTTTCTTCCTTAGTATAGTGCAGTGTGCATGCAATATTGTGGCAGACAACAAAGTGGTTCTAATTAATTTTTGACAAACAACATAGTGCTTCTTATTTTTTGACAGAAACAAAAGTAAGAATTTTTCTTCCTTTTTCAGTTTACTGTTTGCATGCGTCATCATTATTATTAATCATATAAGTTCGGTACATAACATTGAAATTGGTTTAATGTGTTCTTAATTTTGAAGTGCTTCTAATTAAGAACTGAAAATCCGTTTTATCTTGGGAAACAATTATTCAATTAATCCTTAGCACCTGTGAGGGAATAAATTTGCTTTAAGGAGACTTTGTGAATTCAAAGGACTCGGATTCATATTTTTCATTTTACAAATTGTTTCTGCTTTTGCATAATTTATTATTATTATATTTATATGCATTATCAAATAATACTATATATTACATATAACAATCTTAAAGCAAATTTAAATTTTCTATAATTTTAGTATTGTTTTATATGAACAAAAAAATATTTTTTATGAACAGAAAATTGTTTTATAAAACAAGTTTTGGTTTGTATAAACTGCGTTTATTCATTAAAAATTATGCATGTTTGAGTTTTACATGCACAGCAACTATGTTAATATGTTAATATGGTTGAGTTTTGCAAAGTGTTGCATTACCGTTGGTTTGTGCAGTAAATTAATATCTAGTAATAATGATTGCATGCTAATGGAAAGTTGTTGTTCCTGTTTACTTTAAGAAATTAATTTACTGTTATGGTTATGTTAATTAACATGCTAATTGTTCCGGTTTTAATTAGTAACATGCAAATTGGATTAATTTCTGCAAATTAATTGTTCCGGTTTCTCATTAATTTCTGCAAATTAAATGTTCCGGTTTTTTTTTTTTTTTTTTATTAATTTCTGAAAATTAATTGCATGTTAGTATATATATATTATGCGAAATAAACTGATTAATTTATAGAAGCATTATTAGATATTGTTCCGTGAATAAATTCGGAGTTCTTTTGCATGTTAACAGTTTCTGCTTTTGAATTATTTTGCATGTTATTGTATTATATATATATATATATATATATATATATATATATATATATATATCTTTAGTAATCATGCAACTTTTTAAGGGTTCAATCATGATGATTCATGTGGCACAATGAGTACTGTTAATATAAAGCCACAATAAGTACTATTAATATTACATATCAATAAGTGCAGTAAGTATGATAGCATGTTAATATAGTATTCTGCCAACTGTTGAAGTGCAGTAGCAAAGTGCAGCAATGTAATAAATAAGTACAGTATGATTGCATGTTAAAATGTTTAAATTGTGCATTAAATGAACATGTAGACGTAGATACGTTAATTTTAAGTTATTCTGCAAAACTAAGAATCAATCATTCATTGGTTTCCTGGAATAATTGTGACAGAAAATAATAAATTAAAATTGCATGTTTATATTTTGTTATTTCTAATATTGTTTAAATATATACATGTGCAGTATATATAATATTTTGTTTATATATATATATTCCGTAATTATAATAGTGTTTTATGTAAACAGAAAATTGTTTGCATATTAATAGATACTATTCTGTTATTGTTTTCAAATTCAAATAACAGTTTATTTTGATTGCTAAGATATAGTATTATGTTAATATAGAAATATTCTGCAAAAACAAATTTGTAAGAAAAATTTGTTACATTTTTGTACAAACAGAAATTTAATTTGATTATTGATAGTCTTTATTTGTATAACAGAAATGGCTTCTACAAGCACCATTCCTGCCGTGGGTATGTCTCATGGAGAAAAGCCTGAAAGGTTCAATGGAACTAATTTCAAGCGTTGGCAACAAAAAATGCTATTCTATCTCACAACATTGAATTTGACAAGGTTTCTACAAGAGGATTGTCCTACTCTTGTTGAAGGAGAAACTGACAAGGAAAAGGTGGTCTGCTTTGTTGATGCATGGAAACATGCGATTTTCTTCTTGAGAACTATGTGATGATCGGTTTAGATAATACATTATATAATGTATATTGTACAATTCAAACTGCAAAGAACTGTGGAATCTTTAGACAAGAAATATAAAAGCTCAAGATCTTGGCATGAAGAAATTCATAGTCGGTAGATTTCTTGATTTTAAAATGGTAGATTCTAGAGCAGTTATCACTCAGGTTCAAGAATTACAAGTAATTCTACATGATATTCATTCTGAAGGAATGTCATTAAGTGACTCATTCCAAGTTGCTGCAATGATTGAAAAACTTCCACCATCGTGGAAAGACGTCAAGAATTATCTGAAGCATAAACGCAAAGAGATGAATCTTGAAGAACTGATCGTGCGACTAAGGATTGAAGAGGACAATCGAGGATCTGAGAAGAAAAGTGGGAAGAATTTCATTGAAGCTAAGGCAAATGTTGTAGAACAAAGGCCAAACAACAACAAAAGGAAGCGTGAAGGCAAATATGCTTTCAAGGCCAAGAAGAAATTCAAAGGCAAATGCTTCAATTGTGGTATTCCGGGACATAAATCAAATGAATGTCGCAAGCCAAAGAAGTTCAAGAAAGAACAAAAGCCATAAGCAAATGTGGCGATCGAAAAAGCTTTACAAGATGTTTGGACATGAATCTTTAATGCGCTTATGTGACGCCCCAAAATAGGTATACATCACCTATTCGAGGTTGTCAAATACATGGTATGCGAAACAACTACAACTTTATTATTACAACAAGAAAAAGCGGAGTTTGAATACAAATATTATCTTCTGCATAATATCTATACTCAAATAAATCCTTATCACATTTATTGATACATTATTTTACAAAAATGGTGAGGACTACTAAACAATCCTTTCTAAAACCTTCATTCCATACCCACTCATACTTTCTTATATTCTCGCTTCTCCCGAGAAAAATGGAACAAAAGGAAAAGGGTGAGCTCAACTAGCTCAAGAAAAGAATATTATGACTAAGATAATATACAACAAATTATCGTTAGTCTTCAACAGGAAAAATATAATAGAATACAATAGACAACAAATTTTAAATCAATATTCAGCGTGAAATAATAATTCATTAGAAGAGTTAAGTAGAAATGCAAACTACTATCTTCATGTATGAATTTAAAAGTTCATCGCTCATCTTTTATCCTCAGAACATCAATCAATATACATCTGAAATCAAATATTCATCTTTGCACTACAGTGCCAAAGATATTCATCACTTAATCATGTTCTTTTAAACACCTGTTCATCTTTGCACTACGGGCCAAAGATATTCTTCAGAAATCATTCATCTTTGCACTACAGGCCAAAGATATTCCATAATATCATCATTTAAGACTGAGGATGATGAAAAATATTTTTTTTTAAAGAAACGAATCCAGTGAAACAAAATGACAAGGATTAAGGATTAAGGATTCGTACTTGGTTTTATCCACGTCCAAAAATACCTCAAAAATAATCATAGTGGTGTAAAATTCAAGAATGATCAAAACATGGATACAATCAGAGTTAGTATCCAGAATAGATGTTTTGGACGAAAAGAAGAAATTTTATTTTTCGGTGAATAGTCAGATATCGTGAATAGTCCGATATCGTGAATAAGAACTCAAACACCAAAAGATAGAAATTCCACAAAAACATCTTCACGCTTCATGAATAGTACTCGTGAATAGTAACTCGTGAATAGTAACTCATGAATAGTAACCCATGAATAGTAACCCCGACATGAAAAAATTCCAAATTTGATAAAAACTTCAGATCAACATTTCAAAGATAAATGATATTGAAGAAATAATATCATTACAAAAAAAATAATATCCCTTACCTCGAAAGATCAAGATTTCTAGCTAGAATCTACGGGTATAGTCTTTGAAGGAACTTGCACCGCCTAGCAATACTCAAAGTATACTCAAAATACTCACAAGAATACGCTTTCGATAATATAGAGAGAGAAATTTTAGTTTACGGTGTGATTTTCAATTCTAACCCAAGACCCTATTTATAGAAATTGCTTAAAACACCAAAGCGAAAAATTTAATATATTAATAATATTATTTTTCCACATCTTCCCACGCACACCATCAGCTGAAATCAACCACTAACACATGTCCCATAAGTGACAAAAACGTTTTTCATGCAAAAGTTACTTAAAACTCCAAAAAATGATAATCAATTAATCCTAACTTCAATAATTCATAATAAATAGCCCTTTCATCAGAAAATTGAATCTCGCGAGTTTTTATAGAAAATTCAATTCTATACAACTTTGCGTAAGAAAGTTTTCCAAATTCCAAATAGAAATTGATCGATATCCACAAACCAAGCGATTTTACAAAAGTTATAATCAAATTTCGATCGATAAATGGGGTCCAATCGACATGTTTAACATGTTTTAAACATTTATTGCAACAAAAATACTCTTCCTAATCTTATACTCATATATCCCCATTCGTTGTAAAAATATCACCGTTAATATATTATTAAAATAATATATTTAAATGAATTATTTTATCGTAAAAAAGATAAAATATTAATTTTCAACAATTGTCATTTTAAAAATTTCTCCATCTATATCCACATAAAATCAATATTTTCCTCATCATATAAATCAATAATTAATTATTCACAAATAATATTACGTAATCACAATATTGACAACCGAGCGGTTCCAGGAAGAGGGGCTTTCCAATAAGAATTTCTTCTTCTTCTAGCGCAATTAGGTGACCAAACCTCTCCTTAGATGAACTTTCTAGACATTGCCAATAATGTTATCTAATAATATTATTCAGATAATATGAATTATTGCTTCGATAATGAAAAATAACGCGTGTAATGACAATTATTGAACAACAAAGAATATAAAATATCAACGCAGATAATTATTAACTCAATAAAATATCTAATAATAATTATCAGAACCATTATTGAGTAAGTGCCCTCACGTAAGAATCATCAATAATTGGTGCAATACAGGTGCTACTATTCAACAACGCCGTATTAGTGTGTCTTAACCAAGAATTCCAACAAGATAATTGGTAATAACTACGCTGCTATTTAAAAACAACTTATATTTGTCGTTTTCTTCATCCAATCGCTTTCCGTTATGGGGCCCACACATGGCTGCGCCGTCGTATGAATATTCCCCGACAGTACGAATATTCCACGACCAAACGAATATTCCCCGACGATAATGAATATTTTATAACCACTTGCTTATTTTGAAATATTTGCGTATTTAACCCTTAACTATCCACATTAATCAAATCAACCCTTACTATTTCAAAATAATAAATAAAGGAAATTCCTTTTTATTTAAAATTTGAGTCTTACAACCTCCCTCCTTATGAAATTTCGTCCTCGAAATTGACGTACGCACTCGGTGTGTTTCAAAAGGTGAGGATACCTCGCTTTCATTTCCGCTTTCCAATTCCCGTGTCATTTCTCTATAGCATGATTCCTCCACAAAACTTTAACTTGTGGTATGACCTTTCATGGCGTAGGACATGCTCCTTCCTATCCAAGATCTTGACAGTACCTCCTCATACGTTAAGTCTTCTATTATCTCGTCCGGCTCTAACTCAATAACGTGGTTCGGGTCTTTCACATATTCTCGAAACGAGATATGTGAAACACATTATGAACACGAGACATACTCGAGGTAACGCAAGTCTATAGGCTACATTTCCTACCTTCGGTCAAGAATTTGAAATGGACCAATAAATCGTGGATTGAGCTTTCCTCTCTTCCCAAATCTTGTAACTCCCTTCCATTGGAGCAACTCGCAACAATACATGATCCCTACATTAAATTCCACGTCCTTTCGATGAAGATCCGCATAACTCTTTTGTCGATCTTGTGCCGTTTGTATCGTTATCGAATCATTTGGATCTTTTCGGTGAGTATATACGTATTAACTCTCGGGTCCCAACAATGTTGCTTCACCCACCTCATCCCAACATATTGGAGAACGACATTTTCGTCCATATAATGCTTCAAATGGAGCCACACCTATACTTGCTGATAATCTGTTGTTGTTGGAGAGAATTCCACCAATGGTAAATACTTATCCCAACCGCCCTTGAAGTCTAGGACACGAGTCTTAATAAATCTTCAAGAGTTTGAATAGTCCTCTCGATTGTCCGTCTGCTTTGGGGATGGTATGCGAACTAAATCAGAACTCCGTGCTTATAGCTTTTTGCAAGCTAACCCAAAATCTTGAAGTGAATCTTGGGTCACGATCCGAAACTATGGATACTGGGCATGCCATGCAACCTCACAATCTCATTCACGTATATACTAAAGAAGACGTTCAAGGAATAAGTCTCCGTATCGGCAAAGAAATGAGCGGACTTGGTTAGTCTATCAACAATAACCCAAATAGCATTGATGCCTTGAGAAACCGTAGGAAGACCCGTAACGAAATCCATAGTAATGTGTTCCCACTTCCATTCCTAATCTCAAGTGGTTGCAACGGACCCTTAGGTACAAGATGCTCCGCCTTTACACGTTAGCAAGTTAAACACATCGAGATAAACTTTGCAATCTCTCTTTCATATTGTTCCACCAAAATGTATGTCAAGATCACGATACATTTTAGTACTTCCGGATGGATTGCAAATGGCGTATTGTGTGCCTCCATCATAATCTTGTACTTCAAATCGTGAGTCGTTAGGAACACAAAGTCTAGAGTGGACTCAAGTATTCTTTCTTCATCAATTCTCGCTTAGGAATAGCTCCTTCTTGTACTTTCTTCTTCATACGCATCATTTCCGGGTTGTGGCTCGAGCAACCTTAACTTTTTCTATTAAAGTTGGCTCTATCATTATACTTGACATCATCACACTCGTTCGTGCATATGATCTTCTACTCAACGCCGTCATTTCTACCACGTTCGCTTTTACCGGGATGGTATTGAATAGTGTGGTCGTAGTCTTCAATAGTTCGAGCCAACGTCATTGCCGCATGTTGAGTTCTTTTTGAGTGAAGAAATATTTAAGGCTTTTATGGTGCGAATATATCTCCACTTTCTCCCCATATAGATAGTGCCTCCATATTTTTAAGCGGCAAAACGATCACGCCAACTCTAGATCATGAGTAGGATAATTCCTCTCATACTCTTTTAAGTTGTCATGAGGCATGGCTATGACTTTCCCACGTTGCATGAGAACACATCCTAACCCTTTGCACGAAGCATCATTGAGATAACAAATCCATCCGAACCAGATGGTATTATTAGAAACAGTCTTGAAATAAGTCTCCTCTTAAGCTCTTGGAAACTCTTCTCGCATTCTTCGCTCCCAAACGAATTTCAGATCCTTTCGAGTTAATGAGTTAATGGAGTAGCGATTCGAGAAAACCCTTCCACGAATCTCCGATAATAACCAACCAAATAAGCCCAAAAGCTACGTGATTTCGATCCACCGACTTGGCTGCTCCCAACTTTGTATTGCTTCAATCTTCACGGATCAACAGATACTCCATGTTTCGACACACCATCGCCCAAGGAATGCTACTTCCTCAAGCCAGAACTCGCATTTCTTCAATTTGGCATATAGTTGGTTTTCACGAAGCCTTTGGAGTACCAGCTTCAAATGGTGCTCATGATCTTCACGGCTTTTGGAATATATGAGGATGTCATCAATAAAGACAACAACGAATTGATCCAAATATTCCTTGAATACTCGGTTCATCATATCCATGAAAGCCGCAGGAGCATTAGTTAGTCCGAAAGACATGACTAAGAATTCATAATGCCCATACCGAGTTCTCAAGGCGCCTTTGAATATCCTCGCCTAATCTTCACCGATGATATCCGAACGAAGATCGATTTTGAAAAAGAATTGTGCCCTCGCAATCGGTCAAACAAGTCATCAATACGAGGTAGAGGATACCTATTCTTGATGGTGACATGGTTCAATTCCCGATAGTCAATACAAAAGTCGCATACTCCCGCCTTTCTTCTTTACAAATAAAACAGAGCACCCCAAGGAGATGTACTAGATCGAATGAAACCGATGTCCAACAATTCTGTAGTTGGACCTTTAACTCCCTCAAGTTCAATAGAGCCATTCGATATGGGGTTTTAGAAATGGGCTTTGTACCAAAGTTCAAGATCAATAAAGAATTCAACTTCACGCTTTGGGGTGACCGGGAAGTTCTTCGAAATACGTCGGAAAGTCAATAACAACAGAATATTATTCAAATCGACGTGTCTTTATTCAAATCCATAACATGGGCTAAGAAAGCTTGACATCCGCTTTTTAATAAACGAATAGCTTTATGATTAGATATAACGTTGATTGATTTTAATGGTTTAGTTGCTTGAATTAAATAACAGTTGGTTAGGAATATGAAAACTAACAACCTTACGAAAACAATCAATTTTGGCATGATGAGTAGTTAACCAATCAATCCCTAAAATCACATCAAAAGCAAGTATCTTTAAAGAGATAAGGTCAATGGTAAAGGTAATGGTGCCAACTTGAATCAAACAAGATTTATAAACAAAGTGGATGTGATGAAAGTTTCTCCTAACGGAGTTTCCACAGATAGGTCAAAAAGTCTAATTTCTCCTGAGTCAAGTTTAAACGCTGAGCACATGCAGAGAGATAAATGAATGGGTAGCACCCCAGATCAAGTAAGGTATAAACTTCGCAAGAATTTATAAATAGCTTACCCGTGATCACCTCGTTTGGGTTCTCGCATTATGACCACCACAACAAACGCCTTCTTCCTAAATCGTTGACTTTGCCTTTTCTCGACGATCTTTTTGAGTCACCGTCCCCATTGAACTAGGTTTCGCCATCGTACAATCTCGGCGATATGTCCTTCCTTTCCATAATTATAGCATACCTTGAACTGTTGTGGGCGGTTTGACCGATATGTCCCTCTTTCCGCATTTGTAGCAGATATTTAACGGTGGTCGTTCTCTCCCTTAGAACCGATTCTTGTCGCCAAGACCGCTATCTTTACATGGTTGTTGTTAAATCTCCTCTTTTTATAATCTCCTCCCCGACTCGCTTCTTCTATTTTCACGGCCATGATTTACCACCAGAGTGGTTACCATTTCATCCGTCTGCTTTTCTCCGCAGTTATCATTATTCGCTGATCGCTATCTCTCGATACGATCCTCGTTGTGGTCCTCACTTGACCGTATTTCGTTATCTCGCTTCTAATAATTGAGCCACATTTACAACATCTCAATAAAGAGAAAATTTATGGGAAATGAGATACCGACGTATCGGGTTTCAAACCTCTAAGAAACATCCGCGTCATACGCTCCTCATTCTCCACCAAATGAGGTGCAAACCTCGGATAACTCGCAAACTTTGCCTTGTATTGAGACACCGTCATTTGTTTTGTTCCAATCGATGAACTCCACTTCCTTCATATAATTTAACACTTTCGTGAAAGTATTTGTCATTAAATAGCTTCAAACGCCTCCCAAGACATGCTTGAGCGGGCCGGATGGGTACGCTTCACGCACTCCCACCAGTAGTCTACCTCGCCACGGAACATAAAGGTGGCGAATGGAACCTTCTGTTCTCCGTGCATCCCAAGACATCGAATATCTTGGTAATTTGTTTGACCCATGTTTCACCGCGATGATCGGATCTGGCTTTCCCTTAAATTCGTGGTCCCAACTCTTTGAACTGCTGGCGTGACATGACAACCCGTGAATTGCTATCATTTCCTCCTCAGATTTTGAACACGAGTCTCCTCGTCCGATTTTGCATGAACCGCAAAAACTTCTAAACATCCCTCGCTCATCATCTCTTTCAATGGTGTTGTTCACAGAGGAACATTGCCCGACTGTTGCACGCTCTCCTCGTTGGTGAGTACAGCATCTCCACGGTCTCATTTCCATTGTTAATATTCTCAATCGACATTCTCAAATCACCGCCATAAAACAAGGGTTAATTAAGGAAATCAATATATCACATAATATCCCTATATAATGACCAACTAACAAATAAGCTTAGGTAGGACACACTAGCGAAGGATTTACTCGCTCTCCCTCCTAGTTCTATTCCCCATCTCCGCCAGAGATCATATTCCTAAGCTCGATACCAATCAAGGCGCCCCAAAATAGGTATACATCACCTATTCTACGAGTTACAAATACATGGTATGTAAATAACTACAACTTTATTATTACAACAAGAAATCGAGAGTTTGAATACAAATATTATCTTCTAGACAATATCTATACTCAAATAAATCCTCATCACATTTATTGATACATTATTTTACAAAATGGTGAGGACTACTAAACAATCCTTTCTAAAACCTTCATTCCATACCCCTGACTGCATCTCTTATATTCTCGCCTCTCCGAGGAAAAAATGGAACAAAAAGGAAAAGGGTGAGCTCAACTATCTCAAGAAAGAATATTATGACTAAGATAATATACAACAAATTATCGTTAGTCTTCAACAGAAAAAATATAATAGAATACAATAGACAACAAATTTTAAATCAATATTCGCAGCTGAAATAATAATTCATTAGAAGAGTTAAGTAGAGAATGCAAACTACTATCTTCTACATGTATGAATTTAAAAGTTCATCGCTCATCTTTTATCCTGTAACATCAATCAATATACATCCGAATCAAATATTCATCTTTGCACTACTGTGCCAAAGATATTCATCATTAATCATGTTCTTTAAACACTGCTTCATCTTTGCACTACAGCCCAAGATATTAATCGATCGGTCTTGTTCATCTCAACACTGCTTCATCTTTGCACTACTGTGCCAAAGATATTCTTCGAAATCATTCATCTTTGCACTACAGCCAAAGATATTCCATAATATCATCATTTAAGATCGAGGATGATGAAAAATATTTTTTTTTTAAAGAAACGAATCCAAAGGAAACAAAATGACAAGGATTAAGGATTAAGGATTCGTACTTGGTTTTATCCACGTCCAAAAATACCTCAAAAATAATCATAGTGGTGTAAAATTCAAGAATGATCAAAACATGGATACAATCGAGTTAGTATCCGTATAGATGTTTTGGACGAAAAGAAGAAATTTTATTTTTTTCTATGAATAAATACCGTGATATCGTGAATAGTCTCAGATACGTGAATAAAGTCTT
Organism: Panax quinquefolius; assembly: GCA_020205615.1. Taxonomy (NCBI): domain Eukaryota; kingdom Viridiplantae; phylum Streptophyta; class Magnoliopsida; order Apiales; family Araliaceae; genus Panax; species Panax quinquefolius. Next base: position 95,629,515 of record CM035174.1, on the reverse strand, counting down.
AGATATCGTGAATAGTAACTCTACACCAAAAGATAGAAATTCCACAAAAAATCTTCACGCCTGTAGATATAAGACTCGTGAATAAGAACTCGTGAATAGTAACTCATGAATAGTAACCCATGAATAGTAACCCCCGACATGAAAAAATTTCAAATTTGATAAAAACTTCAGATCAACATTTCAAAGATAATGATATTGAAGAAATAATATCATTACGAAAAAAATAATATCCCTTACCTCGAAAAGATCGAGACTTCAGCTTAGAATCAAGGGTATAGTCTTTGAAGGAACTTGCAGACCGCCTAGCAATACTCAAAGTATACTCAAAATACTCACAAGAATACGCTCGATAATATAGAGAGAAAAAATTTAGTTTACGGTGTGATTTTCAATTCTAACCCAAGACCCTATTTATAGAAATTCTTTAGAACACCAAAGCGTAAAATTTAATATATTAATAATATTATTTTTCCACATCTTCCCACGCACACCATCAGCTAAAATCAACCACTAACACATGTCCCATAAGTGACAAAAACGTTTTTCATGCAAAAGTTACTTAAAACTCCAAAAATGATAATCAATTAATCCTAACTTCAATAATTCATAATAAATAGCCCTTTCATCAGAAAATTCGAATCTCATGAGTTTTATTGGAAATTCAATTCTCTACAACTTTGCGTAAGAAAGTTTTTCCAAATTCCAAATAGAAATTGACCGATATCCACAACCAAGCGATTTTACAGCTATAATCAAATTTCGGTCCAATAAATGGGGTCCACCGACATGTTTAAAATGTTTTAAACATTTATTGCAACAAAAATACTCTTCCTCCTCTTATACTCATATATCCCCATTCGTTGTAAAATATCACCGTTAATATATTATTAAAATAATATATTTAAATGAATTATTTTATCGTAAAAAGATAAAATATTAATTTTCAACAATTGTCATTTTAAAAATTTCTCCATCTATATCCACATAAAATAAATATTTTCCTCATCATATAAATCAATAATTAATTATTCACAAATAATATTACGTAATCACAATATTGACAACCGTGCGCCTTCAGAAAGAGGGGCTTTCGAATAAGAATTTCTTCTTACTGGCGAGCAATTAGGTGACCAAACCTCTCCTTAGACAGAACTTTCTAGACATTGCCAATAATGTTATCTAATAATATTATTCAGATAATATGAATTATTGCTTCGATAATGAAAAATACTTCGTGTAATGACAATTATCAAACAATGCTTAAATATAAAATATCAACGCAAAGAATTATTAACTCAATAAAATAATCGAATAATAATTATCAGAACCATTATTGAGTAGTGCCCTCTTCACGTAAGAATCAATAATTGGTGCAATACTGCAATGCTACTATTCAACAACGCGTATTAGTGTGTCTTAACCACCGGGTATTCCAACAATTAATCTTCAGAATAACTACGCCATTATTTAAAAACAACTTATATTTGTCGCTTTCTTCATCCAATCGCTTTCCGTTATGGGGCCCACACATGGCTACTGCCGCATTCGATTTAATATTCCCTGACAAAGTTTAATATTCCACGACCAAACGAATATTCCCCGACGATAATGAATATTTTATAACCACTTGCTTATTTTGAAATATTTGCGTATTTAACCCTTAACTATCCACATTAATCAAATCAACCCTTACTATTTCAAAATAATAAATAAAGGAAATTCCTTTTTATTTAAAAATTTCGGGGTCTTACAAGTTATATCTGAATGTAACTTGGTAGGAAACACTAAAGAATGGTACGTGGACACTGGAGCTACTCGCCACATTTGTTCCAACAAATGGATGTTCTCTACTTACAAACCAGTAGAGAATGATGATCAACTCTTCATGGGAAACTCCTCAAGTTCAAAGGTTGAAGGACGTGGAAAGATTGTATTGAAAATGACATCTGGCAAAGAACTAACTTTGAATGAAGTGCTTCATGTGCCAGATATCCGCAAAAATCTAGTTTCTGGGTCACTACTTAACAAGAATGGCTTCAAGTTGGTCTTTGTGTCTGATAAATTTGTACTTACAAAGAATGATATGTTTGTAGGAAAGGGCTACATGAATGATGGACTTTTTAAAACGAATGTAATGACTGTTGTACCGAAGTCTATTGATATTAATAAAATAAATTCTTCTGCTTACTTGTTGGAATCTTCAAATAATTGGCATGCTAGATTAGGACATGTTAATTATGATACATTGCGTAGATTAATTAATTTAGAATTCTTGCCTAAATTTGATATTAATCAAAAACATAAATGTGAAATTTGTGTGGAATCAAAAATGACAAGATTACCCTTTCATTATGTTGAAAGGAAAACTGAACCTCTAGATTTAATTCACACTGACATATGTGACTTAAAGTTTGTGCAAACTAGAGGTGGGAAAAAATATTTCATAACCTTTATTTATGATTGCACAAGATATTGTTATGTATATTTGCTAAGAAGCAAAGATGAGGCTGTAGAAATGTTTCAACTTTATAAAAATGAAGATGAAATTCAACTTAGCAAAAAGATTAAAGCAATAATAAGTGATAGAGGTGGTGAATATGAATCACCATTTGAAGAGATATGCTCTACTCATGGTATTATTCACCAAACTACCGCTCCTTATTCACCTCAATCTAACGGTATTGCTGAACTCAAGAACCGAACATTGAAAGAAATGTTGAATGCTATGTTAAACAGTTCTGGAGCACCCCAGAATTTGTAGGGGGAAGCTTTGCTTTCTGCCAATTATATTCTTAATAAAGTGCCTCATAAGAAAACTCACAAAACACCCTATGAACTATGGAAAGGTCATAGACCTAGCTATAAATACTTACGAGTGTAGGGGTGTCTAGCAAAGGTAATGGTTCCTAAACATAAAAAGGTTAAGATAGGACCAAAAATAATTGACTGTGTTTTCATTGGTTATGCAAATAACAGCAGTGTTTATCGCTTTCTTGTCCATAAATCTGATATTAATGATATTCATGTTAATACATTTATTGAATCAAGAGATACATCATTCTTTGAGAATATTTTTCCATATAATGGAAATAATGATTCAAATTTAAACAAAAGACCTTTGGATGCTACTAGTGACCTGAAAATATAGACAAAGAGTCTGTAGTGGATGAACCTAGACGTAGCAAAAGGGCAAGGACTTCAACGTCTTTTGGTCCGGATTTTCTAACATTTTTGTTAGAAAACGATCCTCGAACCTACAAGGAAGCAGTATCCTCTCCAGATGCTTCTCATTGGAAAGAAGCAATAAATAGCGAAATTGAGTCCATTATGCAAAATCATACATGGGAATTGGTGGACCTTCCACCTGGTTCAAAACCCTTAGGGTATAAATGGATCTTCAAAAAGAAGATGAAAGCTGATGGCTCAATTGATAAATACAAAGCAAGGCTTGTTGTTAAAGGCTATAGACAAAAGGAAGGATTGGATTATTTCGACACTTATTCACCTGTTACAAGAATTACATTTATTCGAATACTAATAGCAATAGCATCTTTAAATAAACTTGAAATACATCAAATGGATGTAAAGACTGCATTCTTAAATGGTGAATTAGATGAAGAAATATATATGGAACAACCTGAGGGTTTTATAGCTCCTAGACAAGAGAGGAAAGTATGCAAACTTGTTAAATCCTTATATGGATTAAAACAAGCACCAAAACAATGGCATAAGAAATTTGATAATGTTATGTTATCAAATTGATTTAAAATCAATGAGTGTGACAAATGTGTTTATGTCAAAAGCACTCAAAATGAATATGTCATTGTTTGTCTTTATGTGGATGATATGTTAATCATGGGTAGCAACAATGAAGTTATCAACTCAACAAAACGTATGTTGTCAAATAGATTTGATATGAAAGACTTGGGGGTTGCAGATATAATTTTAGGAATCAAGATTTCTAGAACCTCTGATGGAATTATATTATCTCAATCTCATTACATTGAGAAAATACTTTAAAATTTTAACAAGTATAATATAATTCTAAATAAGACCCCAGTTGATATAAATCTTCATTTAGCTAAAAATGAAGGTGATATCATATCTCAACTAGAATATTCTCGTATAATAGGCAGTTTAATGTATGTCATGAATCATCTTAGACCGTATATAGCTTATTCGGAAAGTAAGCTAAGTAGGTATACGAGTAATCCAGGTAAAGATCACTGGAAAGCAATTTTGAGAGTTTTAGTGTGACGCCCCCAAAATTAGGTATACATCACCCATCTTGGGTCGCCACTTACATGGTACAGAATTTAAATACAACTTACTAACATAACTGTCGTGTACAATACGACATAAACTGTGAGTTTAAATACAAATATCGTCTACTAGATATTATACAAACTCAAAAAGGAGTCCTCATTATAATTATTATCACACTATTTCACGAATAGTGAGGACTACTAATGCTATCTTCGTGACCATCACTGCTTTCCCAGACTAAGTCCCAAATATATTCTCATTTCAAGAGAACAATGGTGAAAGAAAGGGTGAGCTCAACTAGCCCGGTAAGAAATATTATGACTAAGATAATGCGAATAAATTATCAATAGTCTTCAACAATGTTAAACCGATAAAATACAATAGTACAACCAGTTTAATCTGCAATGGAATATCTGAATCCATTAAAAGAGTCAAATAGAAAATAAAGTCTACTATCTTTTAGGTTTTAAAAGGTTTTTCATCATCATTATAGGCGAGACTCGACTTTAATAAATATTCCACATCATCGAATCACCCCACACTACTACTGACGAGGATATTCTTTAAGATATCGCGACCACAATTATTCATGCACTATGGGCCAAGAATATTTGTGTATTCATTAATGGTCATGATCATGCCAATAATCGTCCATCAATGCACTACTACCCTTCGAGGATTTTTACCACATCATTTGTAACATTACTACTCATGATTACACCGAATAGTCTCTGGTCATAATCATACCAAGTCCATCTATGCACTACAGAATACCACATATGACTTTTAAAAAAAATAAACATGAGGATGATGACAATGATATAAGAATTCAATAAAACAAGTTCAAGAATTATTTTATCCGAGAATTATTAACGTCCAAATTATCAATATGATATCTTGTTTTGTAGAGTAAAATTCAAGAATGATCGTAAGAATATTTTCATGAAAAGATATTTGGATGAAACGCAAATATCGAGGATATTCCACTAATTTCATGGAGTATAGAAGTCAAAGTTTTAACCAACTGGGTATAATAAAGAATGGAATAACAAAAGAAATCACCATGCATGCGATAGACCGCATGCATGTGTTATTCCAACAAAATAATAAATAACGGAACCAAAGTCGGTGAAATTCACACCGCAGTGATGTTCCAACAGTAATAATAAAGATGGAACCCGGATCCTGTAAAACACACGATATAGGATATTCCAACAGAATAATAAAGATGGAACCAGTCCTGTAAAACACACAGCATGTGGATGTTCCAAGTATAATAATAAAGAGCGGAACCGTGTCCTGTGTAAAACACATGCATGTGATGTTCCAACAGAATAATAAAGATTTTAACCAGTCCGTAAAACACACGCATGTGATGTTCCAATGTAATAATAGAAGAATGTCACCAAGTATAGGTAAATCACATATATCTGAGTTATTCCAATGTAATAATAAGCAATGGAATAACAACATTACGTTCATGAATAAGAAAGAATAACACCCTTACATTTGGTAGGAGATTGAATACTGCAAAGGCGATGTAGTAACAAAATACTCTTCTTCTTTCTCTCTTATTCTCTCTATACTTTCTCTCTCTATAAATTGAATGAATTAAGTGAAAATAATGAAGCCCTAGGCCTCTATTTATAGAAGATTTCTAGCTTAAGACCGCCGTGTGAAAAGGCAAGTGGCTCGACGACTAATGATGTGAAACGACAAGTGGTTCGGCGCTTTGTAATGTGAAGCGACAAGTGGTTCGACGCTCAGAATGTGAAACGACAAGTGGTTCAACGTCTGGTAAAGGTAATTACTATTAACGAAGGTAAATACTATCGACGAAGGTAAATACTATTCACAAGGGTAATTACTATCGACAAAGGTAATTACTATCGATGAAGGTAAATACTATTCACAAGGGTAATTACTATCGACGAAGGTAATTACTATCGACGAAGGTAAATACTATTCACAAGGGTAATTACTATTGACGAAGGTAATTACTATCGACGAAGAGACTCTTAGATGATGACATATACGAGCCCCCATAAAATAATCAAACTTACCACAAATCATTTTTTTTTCATCAACACATATTTAATCTTTCAACAATTATTAATCATTTATAACTTGTCGTCTCAATTATTGATTTAATACCATAACATATTATACTCGATGATCTTGTGACAATAATTGAATCAATAATATAAGAGATATGATGCGAAATCATCGTAGTAATAATTGAGCATAGGTGAGTGACTTCTCACGTAAGCATCAATAATCAATACCGTAGTGCTACTACTTGTCTACGCTGTAGATTCGCATTTCTTTTACCACCGGGTAGTTCAATGCTTTTTAACGGTAACACCTCCGCCATTATTTTTATAAAATATTTTTGTCGCTTTCTCAATCCGACAATAATTACATTTAATGGGGTCCACCAATGATTGAGCCATTGTGCGAATATTCCTAATAAAAAGAATATTCCCCACCAAACGAATATTTTATAACAACTTGCATATTTTGCAAAATTTATAAATATTACCCACAACTATAACATTATATCAAATTTATTCCATAATATTCAACTTGTCAAATTTGTTCCTTCTTATCCAAAATTTGAACAGGAACCTCTTCATACGTCAAAATCTTCCGCTATTTCGTCCTGGTTCTAACTCAATAATATGGTTCGGTCTTTCACATATTTACGTAACATAGATATGTGAAAAACGTTATGAACACGAGACATATTTGGCGAGAAAAGCGAGTCTATAGCCACGCCTACTCGATCGAGGATTAAAATGGACCGATGAATCGAGGATTAAGTTTTCCTCTCTTTCCAAATCTTGTAACTCCTTTCTATGGAGCAACTCTTAACAACACACGATCTCCTATATCAATTCCACGTCCTTTCGATGAAGATCAAGATAACTCTTTTGTCGATTTTGTGAGGTTTTTATACGTTTTTGATCGTTTGAATCTTTTCCAGTATAATACGTATCAACTCCGGTCCCAACAACGTTGCTTCACCCCACCTCATCCCAAAGATCTTGGAGAACGACACTTTCTTCCATACAACGCTCGAATGGAGCCATGCCAATACTTGCTTGATAACTGCTGTTGTTGTGGGAAAACTCCACCAATGATAAGAACTTGTCCCAACTCCCTTGAAATCAAGGACATAGAGTCTTAATAGATCTTCAAGAGTTTGAATAGTCCTCTCCGATCGTCCGTCTGGTCTCGAGGATGATATGCCGAAGCTAAATCGTAAGTCTGTGCCCATAGCTTTTGCAAAAACTAACCCAAAATCATGAAGTGAATCTTGGGTCTCGATCGAAACTATGGATACCGGCGATACCATGCGATCTTACAATCTCGTTTATGTACATACTGAACAAGACGCGTTCAAGTGTATAAGTTTCTCGATCGATAAGAAATGAGCGACTTGGTCAATCTATCAACAATGACCCAAATCGCATCAATGCCTTGAGAAACCTTAGGAAGACCCAGAATCCAATCCATGGTAATGTGCTCCCACTTCCATTCGGAATTTCAAGTGGTTGCAATGGACCTTTTGGTACTTGATGCTCCGCTTTAACTTTCGTTGACAAGTTAGACACCTTGAGATAAATAAATATATTATCTTTCTCTTCATATTGCTCCACCAAAATGTATGACGAAATATCATGATACATTTTGGTACTCCCAGATGGATTGTAAATGGTGTGTTGTTACGCCTCCATCATGATATTATACTTTTAAATCGTGGTCGTTAGGAACACAAAGTCCGGAGTTGACTCAAGTATTCCTTCTTCATCGATTCTTGCTTCCTAAGATAGCACCTTCTTGCACTTTCTTCCTCATACGCATCGCCTCCAGTGTCCGTAGCTTGAAGCAGCCTTTAACTTTATCGATTAAAGTCGGTTCTACTCGTATACTCGCTTATCATCACATGCGTCCCTCGAGTCTTTAACTCTATCTTCATCCTTTGCAAGTCACACAAAATGGGACTTTCGTTGACAATATCGCACTCAGATACTTGCATATGATTTTCTACTCAATGCGCCGCCTATCACGTTCGCTTTTCCGGATGGTATTGGATGGTATGATCATAATCTTTCAATGTTCAAGCCAACGTCGTTGTCGCATGTTGAGTTCCTTTTGAGTGAAGAAATATTTGAGGCTTTTATGATCCGTAAAGATCTCCACTTTCTCCCCATACAAGTAATGCCTCCAAATTTTAAGTGCAAAAGACAACACCGCCAACTCTAGATCATGAGTAGGATAATTCCTCTCATATTCTTTGAGTTGTCATGAGGCATAGCTATAACTTTTCCATGTTGCATAAAGAACACATCCCAACCCTTTGCTGAAGCATCATCAGAGATGACAAATCCTCCGAGCCGGATGGTATTGTTAGAGCAGTCTTTGAAATAAGTCTCCTCTTGAGTTCTTGAAAACTTTTCTCACATTCTTCGCTCCAACCGAACTTTGTATCTTTCCGAGTCACCGAGTCGATGGAATAGCGATTCGAGAAAATCCTTCCACGAATCTCCGATAATAACCAAATTAAACCGAGAAAACTACGTGCTTCGGTCATCGATTTAGGTTGTTCCCGGCTTTGAATAGCTTCAATCTTTCTTTGGGTCAACGATATTCCATGACTTGATACCACGTGCCCAAGGAATGCTACTTCTTCAAGCCGAACTCGCATTTCTTCAACTTGGCATAAAGCTTATATTCACGAAGCTTTTGGAGTGTCACCTCAAGTGTTGCTTTCATGATCTTCACGACTTTTGGAATAAATAAGGATGTCATCAATAAAGACGACCACAAAGTGATCTAAATATTCCTTGAATACTCGGTTCATCATATCCATGAAGGCGGCGAGAGCATTAGTCAATCCAAAGGACATGACTAGAATTCATAATGTCCGTATCGAGTTTACGGTCGCCTTTTGAATGTCACGTGGTTCTAATCTTCAATTGGTGATATCCTAATGAAGATCAATCTTTGAAAAATTTGGCTCCTTGAACTTGTCAAACAGTCATCAATACGTGGCAATGGATACCTATTTTTGATGGTGACATGATTCAACTCCAGATAATCAATACAAAGTCGCATACTCCCATCTTTCTTCTTCACGAATAGAGCAGGAGCACCCCAAGGAGAAGTACTAGGACGAATAAAGCCAATGTCTAACAATTCCTGCGGTTGGGTCTTTAACTCCTCGAAGTTCAATAGAGCCATTCGATATGGGGCTTTGGAAATAGGTTTTGTCTTAGGGTTCAAGGTCGATACAAAATTCAATTTCACGCCTGGGGTAGGCCGTGAAGTTCTTCTTCGGGAATACGTTAGAAATTTATTAACAATAGGAATATCGTTTAAAACCGACGTATTTTATTTAAATCAGAACATGAGCTAAAAAAAGCTTGACATCCGTTTTCAATAAACGAATAGCTTTATGGCTTGAGATGACCGTGATTGATTTTAATGGTTTGGTCATTTGAATTCGCATAATAGGTTGATTAGGAATATGAAAGCTAACAACCTTACAAAACAATCAATTTTTGCATGATAAGTAGTTAACCAATCAATCCACAGAATCACGTCAAATGCAAGTATTTTTAATGAAATAAGATCGACAGTAATGTGAGGGTACCGATTTGAACCAAACAAGACTTATAAACAATGGATGTAATGAAGGTTTCTCCCAACGGAGTTTCCACAGATAAGTCAAAGTCTAATTTCTCCTGAGTCAAATTTAATCGATGAACGCAAGTAGAGAAATAAAAGAATGGGTAGAACCCCAGATCAAATAAAGTATAGACTTCATTAGAGTTTATGATAAGCTTACCCGTGATGACCTCATTCGGATTCCTTGCTCTTTGGGAGGTCACAACAAACGCTTCTCCCTTGCACTACTGGTTTTGAATTTTCTCGGGATGGCCTTTGGTGCCTCCATCCTAGTTGAATTTATCTTCAGAACGACAAAATCGAGCTAAGTGACCTTCTTTCCACAATTATAACATGCTTTGACTGCATGTACGCGCAGTTTGGATCGATGTGTCCTCTCTCCGCATTTGAAGCATATGATAGGTGGTCTTTCTCCTTCCTTAACAATGGGTGCTTTGGTCTTTGATGTCTTTCCACCATTGTTGAATCTCCGCTTTCTTGAAATGTCCATTCTTATTATTTTGGCCCGATTACCATCAAGTGGTTACCATATCGGCCCGCTGATTCCCTCCACTTGCTTGTCCACCGCTTGATGACTACTCTCCGGGTATTATAATTTTGCTTACCGCTTCTTTTTTAGTTGTGTTGACTCATTATCGCGTTCCACTAATCGAGCCCTATTTTACAACATCTGAATACAAACACGGTTTATGAGAAATAAGATGTTGACGTATCTCCCAGATCAAACCTCTTAAAAACATTCGCGCCATTCTCTCTTCATTATCCACCAAGTGGGGCCTTTGAACCATGATAACTCCGCAAATTTTGCCTCGTATTGCGACACGGTCATATTGTTTTGTTCCAACTTGATAAATTCCACCTCCTTCATGTGGCGAATACTTTCGGGAAAGTATTTGTCGTTGAATGACTCCTGGAACTTCTCCCAAGATATCTTGATGACAAAGCCAGGTTGAGTACGTTTCTACCGATTCCCACTAGTAATCCGCCTCCGCCGCAGAATATAAAGTGACGTGAAGGAACCTTTTGCTCTCGAAGCATCCCAAGACATCAAATATCTTGGTAACTGTTTTATCCATGCTTCCGCCGAAGTGGTTTTAGCTCTCCTTAAACTCCGGTGGTCCCAACTCCTTGAATTGTTTAGCGGTGACCGCCGAGAGTTTTCCGTGTTTCCACCTATGTTTTGGGCAGAGTCGTTCTCTTCTTCATTGTTGCATAAATTGCATAAAGCCTCCGAACATTTGATCATTCATCATTTGGTCGGTGTTGTTGTTGTTTGCGAGGATTATCGCCTTCCGATGCACATTATCCGATTATTGATATGTGGTGAATCAACGATCGCTGCGCTCCATTCTATTCTCAACATTCTCGGATGTCATTTTCGAGATCGCCACAAAACAAAAGGTTAATTGACATGTAACAAATTATCCCTATATCTTCCGACCAACCAATAAAATAAAGACATAAACTTAGGTAGGTCATACTAGCGAAGGTATTCCCTGCCTCTCCCCCTCCTAGTACTATTCTCACATCTTAGCCAGGGATATAATATCCTAAGCTCGATACTAACCGTGACGCCCCCAAAATTAGGTATACATCACCCATCTTGGGTGCGCCACTTACATGGTACGTAATTTAAATACAACTTACTAACATAACTGCGTAGTATACAATACGACATAAATCGTGAGTTTAAATACAAATATCGTCTACTAGATATTATACAAACTCAAAAAGGAGTCCTCATTACAATTATTATCACACTATTTCACGTAATAGTGAGGACTACTAATGCTTATCTTCAGGACCATCACTGCGTTTCCCAGACTCGTCCCAAATATATTCTCATTTCACAGAGAAAACGGTGAAAGAAAATTGTGAGCTCAACTAGCCCAAGAAGAAATATTATGACTAAGATAATGTAGAATAAATTATCAATAGTCTTCAACAATGTTAAACCGATAAAATACAATAGACAACCGGTTTAAGCTGCAGCGAAATATCTGATCCATTAAAAGAGTCAAATAGAAAATAAAATCTCTACTATCTTTTAGGTTTTAAAAGGTTTTTCATCATCATTATAGTTTGAGACTCGACTTTAATAAATATTCCACATCATCGAATCACCCCGCACTACTGCCAAGGATATTCTTTAGTATCACGACCACAATTATTCATGCACTACTACGGGCGAGAATATTTGTGTATTCATTAATGGTCATGATCATGCCAACAACTCATCCATCAATGCACTACTGACCAATTGAGGATTTTTACCACATCATTTGTAACATTACGGTGGCCATTACACCGAATAGTCTCTGTCATAATCATACCAAGTCCATCTATGCACTTCTGAGGCCACGTATGACTTTTAAAAAAAAATAAACATGAGGATGATGACAATGATATAAGAATTCAATAAAACAAGTTCAAGAATTATTTTATCCGAGAATTATTAACGTCCAAATTATCAATATGATCTTGTTTTGTAGAGTAAAATTTCAAGAATGATCGGAAGAATATTTTCATGAAAGATCTTTGGATGAAACGCAAATATCAAGGATATTCCACTAATTTCATGGAGTATAGAAGTCAAAGTTTTAACCAAATGGGTATAATAAAGAATGGAATAACAAAAGAAATCACCATGCATGCGATAGACCGCACAGACAGGTTATTCCAACAAAATAATAAATAACGGAACCGGTCGGTGAAATTCACACCGATGGGATGTTCCAACAGAATAATAAAGATGGAACCCGGATCCGGTGTAAAACACACACGAATAGGATATTCAGCGAGAATAATAAAGAGGCGGAACTAGGTCCTGTAAAACACATGACATGGATGTTCCAACGAGAATAATAAAGATTTTAACCAGTCCTGTTGTAAAACACATGCATGTGATGTTCCAATGTAATAATAGAAGAATGTCACCAAGTATAGGGTAAACCACATTATACAAAGTTATTCCAATGAATAATAAGCAATGGAATAACAACATAGCCTGCTCATGAATAAGAAAGAATAACACCCTTACATTTGGTAGGAGATTGAATCTTTGCAGCGAGTAGTAGTAACAAAATACTCTTCTTATTTCTCTTTATTCTCTCTATACTTTCTCTCTCTATAGCTTGAATGAATTAAGTGAAAAATAATGAAGCCCTAGGCCTCTATTTATAGAAGATTTCTAGCTTAGCACCTTTAGTGTGAAAAGGCAAGTGGCTTGACGACTAATGAATGATGTGAAAAGAAAAAGTGGTTTGGCCTTTTGTAATGTGAAACGACAAGTGGTTCGACGCCTGTAATGTGAAACGACAAGTGGTTCGACGCCTGTAATGTGAAACGACAAGTGGTTCAACGTCTGGTAAAGGTAATTACTATTAACGAAGGTAAATACTATTGACGAAGGTAAATACTATTCACAAGGGTAATTACTATCGACAAAGGTAATTACTATATTGACGAAGGTAAATACTATTCACAAGGGTAATTACTATTGACGAAGGTAATTACTATTGGATTTAAGGTAAATACTATTCACAAGGGTAATTACTATTGACGAAGGTAATTACTATCGACGAAAGAGACTCTTAGATGATGACATATGAGCCCCCCATAAAATAATCAAACTTACCACAAATCATTTTTTTTCATCAACACATATTTAATCTTTCAACAATTATTAATCATTTATAACTTGTCGTCTCAATTATTGATTTAATACCATAACATATTATCTCGATGATAATCTGTGTGACAATAATTGAATCAATAATATAAGAGATATGATGCAAAGAATTCTCGTAGTAATAATTGAGCATAAATGAGTGACTTCTCACGTAAGCATCAATAATCAATACTGCGTGTCTTACTATGCGACTCACGCCAGATTCTCGTACTTTTTACCACCGGGTAGTTCAACAGTTTTAACGGTAACACCTCCACCGTTATTTTTATAAAATATTTTTGTCGTTTTCTCAATCCGACAATAATTCTGTTGTGAGGTCCACCAATGATTGAGCCATTGTATTTAATATTCCCTAACAAAAGAATATTCCCCAGAACCAAACGAATATTTTATAACAACTTGCATACTTTGCAAAATTTATAAATATTACCCACAACTATAACATTATATCAAATTTATTCCATAATATTCAAAAATAATATTTATAGAAAAATTCATCTTTATTTATAAAAGTTGGGGTCTTACATTTAGTATATTTAAAACATACTCAAAAATATGGACTGCACTATACAATATATCCAGCAGTATTGGAAGGATATAGTGATGCAAATTGGATATCTGACAATAAAGACTCGAAATCCACAAGTGGATATGTCTTTACCCTTGGAGGTGCAGCAGTATCTTAGAAATCCTCAAAACAAACGTGTATTGCAAGGTCTACAATGGAATCAGAATTCATTGCTTTAGACAAAGTTGGAGAAGAAGCTGAGTGGCTTCGTAATTTTTTAGAGGATATTCCAAATTGGTCAAGACATGTGCCTATATATATACTTCGTGATAGCCAATCGATGATTGGAAGAACACAGAGTCATTTATATAACTGTGAAGTCACGCCATATAATGACGAAGACATAATCTGCTTAGACAATTGCTCTCAAATGGAATTATCTCAATTGACTATGTAAAGTCAAAAGATAATATTGCGGATCCGCTTACGAAAGGTTTAACAAGAGAGCAAGTGGAAAAATCATCGAGGGGAATGGGTTTAAAGCCTACTGTTTAAATAAGAGTCGTCATAGTGGCAACCCAACCTAGCTGACTGGAGATCCCAAGATCTAGGTTCAATGGGCAAACCGAACTATGTAGTACTCAAGAAAGCAAACGAGGAGATAATTACTCCTAACCATTCCTATTATGAGACAGTGCACATCTACCGCGAGAATCAGGATAAGTTACGCTTTTAATGACTTTTATATCTTGAAATATGTTCAAATGGGGTATTGCAGGATACTCTTGATAGAAGTCACCTACGTGAGTAAGAAGGGGGCCACTTCTGTGAGAATTTTGAAGGCTGAATTCTCTAATATTCTTACGGAACCAAGAGGTGTTTCAAGGCCAAAATGAACACAAACGTGAGAACCAATTATGTCTGAAGAGATATTTTGTGAATTCTATTGTCTTGGTTTATACAAAAGGCTGACAGTTCAAAGACATCAAGTCTACTGATTAGCCAAGTAAATCCGATAGATTTTACTAGGGCAAGTTCAAAGCCACTAGGCTACTTAACCTGATGAAATATCTTTTCTTATGTACTCGAACTAGTGTCTGCATATTCATAACATATTTTGCATATTGTAAAGCCAATTTTACATTCATGTGAGGGATTGTTGGAAATGAAATAGAATTGAATGAGAAAAAATTGACTTCGCCTGGGTTGGGTCAAAAAAAGTTTGTGAGCAAATCAGTAATAAACCGTGGAATTATTCTATATATACCCGCCAAGATGAAAAGAAAGAGGAGTTCTTGTTCTTATTCTCTGCTTTTTTCGTCGAAATCGATGAGATGAAAAAATAGCATAGTGCTTTTACTTTTTGATAGACAAACAAAAGTAAGAATTTTTCTTCCTTAATATAGTGCAATTAATGCATGCAATATTGTGGCATACAACAAAGTGGTTCTAATTAATTTTGACGAATAACATAATGCTTCTTATTTTTGTGACGAAACAAAAGTAAGAATTTTTCTTCCTTTTCGCCATTTGTTTGCATCGTCATCATTATTATTAATCATATAAGTTCTAACACATAACATTGAAATTGGTTCAATGTGTTCTTAATTTGAAGTGCTTCAATTAAGAACTGAAAAAATCCGTTTTATTTTGGGAAGCAATTATTCAATTAATCCTTAGCACATGTGAGGGAATAAATTTGCTTTAAGGAGACTTTGTGAATTCAAAGGACTCGGATTCATATTTTTCATTTTACAAATTGTTTCTGTTTTGCATAATTTATTATTATTATATTTATATGCATTATTAAATAATACTATATATTACAGATAACAATCTTAAAGCAAATTTAAATTTTCTGTAATTTTAGTATTATTTTATATGAACAAAAAATTATTTTTTATGAACAGAAAATTGTTTTATAAAACAAGTTTTGGTTTGTATAAACTGCGTTTATTCATTAAAAATTATGCATGTTTGAGTTTTACATGCACAACAACTATTTGTTTTTGTTTTTTTACTAGCGCAACTAACACTTGTAACATCATACCACCAACCTAATAAATTGTTAGAAATACTACGTACATAAACTATTCTATAAATATTTTATAAATTGTTGATGTGACATATTCTATCTCAGCATATTGATTAACAAATTATTTCAGTGTAGTCTTTGGCCCCACACAATATGTTGATTTAGAGTATGTCACATCAATAATTTATAAAATATTTATTAAATAATTTGTGTCAGTAGCATTATTCATAAATTGTTAGGAAATATTAATATTAATATTAAATTATCTTTTTAAGTCTTTACAACTGTATATATCTAATACATGTATATATTCAAGGAAAATTTTGGTTTGTAGTTGGCTAGTAATAACATCCTGCTCTCAAATAATGTATACAAGGAACCCATTTCAATTAGGTCCCATGGTCTAGCGGTTAGGACATTAGACTCTGAATCTAGTAACCCGAGTTCAATTCTCGGTGGGACCTTAACTTTTCTTTTTTGTTTCTTCTCTTTTCAAAAATGAGAAAATTTAAATTTTAAAAATAGGGAATTCACATTTTTTTTTTTTTATGAAACTATCAATTCCCAAAAATTAATGTCTTAAAACATATTCTGTAATTTTTATAAAACAAGCTAAACAACCTATGCAAAGAAACGATTATTGGGTATTTTTTATATGAAAAATGTTACGTGTAGTTTGAACATCTATACTAATTAATTTGTTGCTTTAATAGTCTGTATCCGTTAAAATATGGGTAGTTTGTTATATTTTTTATTTTTTATTATTTTTGGTGGACTTTTAACAAATTACATGTCAATGTAAAATGGAAAGGACTGAATAATTTTTATGTTTGGTTTTATATATTTATTATAAAATATTAGAATTAATTTATGACTCCAAAATAAATAAATAAATAAATAAATAAATTAAACTATCGAATCGGACAATATGCATTGATTTGTGCATACATCCTTCAGGACCTGACACATTGTTATTTGGTTTACTTCAACAAGCCCACAAAAAAATTATACAATGTCCGGCCCACGGTTTGTGTAGAAAACTTTTTAATTATATACTACCAATAGAAAGTCGGGATGAGATTAAAGTCATTACACATGGAATCATGATATATCTATATATATTGCTAAACTTTTGTAACGAATTACGATTACAACTACAACGTATATTAATATTGAGTAAAATAAGTCTATTATATTAAATACATTATAAAAATATTATTAATTATAATTATCCATGTAACTAATAATAAAAAAATTGATACGTAAAATCGCAATATGTATATATTATTTTTCCATATACACGCGTTGAGACAAACATTAAGTGTTGTTCCAATGTCCAAGCCTTTATCGTACTATCTCCGTCCCTTTTTAAATATTGTTTTAGAGAAAGGATGGAGGTATTATCCGATTAGTGATTACACACACGGTCTACAGATCATAATTGCGATAATATCGACTCTGATACCATATAAAACAACCCGAGTCAAATATCGAGTTTAGAGGTCAAATCTCAAATACGAATCGAATCAAATTAATGAAAATAAGACCTTAAATCATTGGCCCAATAATATTTTTTTGGGTCATCTTATCCCACCACAGATTCACTCAAAAGTTGATGACTGGATGTACTATTGTTAATAACTTAATTTTTTATATACAGATAAATTTTTCTCATATCTTTTTACGTGAAACTGAGGTGTTAACAATACTACCAATACTAAATGCATATTTGCTATTTTACATATTAATCTTAAAAAGTTTACATCTAACTAGGAAAAAGAAAGAAACGTGACAGCCTCATGATATATATATATATATATATATATATATATATATATATATTATAGGGTTTTTTGACTTTATAACTTTTAATTTGTTACAAGAAATAAAACATGGGCAAAATGTGTGATAAAATAAACCAAGTTTAGTTGGTAAAAAAGAAAGAGTGTTTGAATTGATTGATTAATATGCAGTACTTTACCTAAACTTTAGGTTTTAATAATTGAGATTAAAACAAAGTCCATTCTTTTATCACCTAAATTTTGGATAAAATCAACAATAATTAGTGGTGACACACCAACAAAAAGCGAAAAATAATCGACATTCTGAAGATGAGATTAAAGTCATTATCATCAAACTCAATATTAAAAGAATATCTACAAACCATGCATGCAAAGAATTTCTTTCTTTTCAATAATATATTTGACCCCTCCCTCTCAGCCTCAGCTCCTTCATGTTTATCTGGTCAAAGGGGGTTTTCAAATGTGCTATAATTTTTATTTATTTTAAATTTAATTTATAAACACACTATTTAATGCTACTATAAATTTACTAAAAATGCTAATAGTCGAATGAAATTATCGAATTATATTTACGATTGAGTATATTTATATGCACATTCAATACATTCGAAGACACATATAAAAGTAAAATAATTTTTCTTTTCTTCTTTATAATACTTTATTTTATTTTTATGTGATTTTTTAAATGTGATATTAAATGTAAACATAGATATATTATATATTTATACGAAATTAATATTTATATATTTTAAAATGATATTTTTATATGATTATTACTCAAGTAATTATTCATGTGAACATATTTATTTCCTGTAAAGTGTTGTTTGTTTGCGTTAACACACAGAGTAAGAG
The DNA here is from genome assembly GCA_020205615.1 of Panax quinquefolius. Lineage (NCBI taxonomy): Eukaryota > Viridiplantae > Streptophyta > Magnoliopsida > Apiales > Araliaceae > Panax > Panax quinquefolius. The sequence continues at coordinate 95,610,667 of CM035174.1, read as the reverse complement.
TACAGACAAGAGATTTCTCTCTCTAGACACGTTATGACTTTCTATTACAAGAAACAACGGCGGGGCAACGTGGCATCAAAGCAGAGAATAAGTGAAATTTCGTTCGTATGTAGCGTGTGACGGCATTTTTACACGTGTTATTGCAGGAGTGGTTTGTCCTATTGGAATTATTGTAAGAGCCTGTGGGTAATTTTGGAGAGCAGATCCTCTGTCCTCAAATTTCATGTCTCTTGTGTCCCTTCACTTAAATATTGACACATAATCTCTTACTTAATACTAATTAATTTTAAAATTAAATAAAAAATATGTGTCAAGATTTAAATGGAGGGACATAAGAGGAACAGGGAATTTGGGAACAGAGAATCTGCTCTCATAATTTGGTGGGCCTCGGGGAGTGGACCATACTGTAGCGGAGCAGAAGCCGTTGGGTGCGCCGAGTTGCATGCATAGCTTCAAATCTACGGCTCATATCTAATCATTAGCAGCTACTTAACGTAAGTACGGGATACAAAGAAACGAACAGATACAGCTTTAACGTGTTTTAAGTTTGAACTGGTTTGCGTAAGCTAGATCGACTCGGCGCATATTGGCTTCAGTGACTTATCCACAGCTCGTTCCTGGTAGAAGGACTCACCGCATTCTGTCTTATCTGGTAGAAGGACCGTATCATCAATTAGTACTTATTAATAACTACTTATATAAGGTATCAAATAATTTTCTTACTACTCCTTATACTATTTTTTTTTGTCTTATAAACTTTATAATTGTTTTGAATTGATAAATACTTTCTATTTTTGTTTTAAATTTTTTTTTTTACTTAACTCAATAAAAATTAAATTGATGACAATTTTTATAATTTATTTAACTTATAAATTAAAATAAATTTCCTAACAAGATTGCATTGATAAATACTTTTTATATTGGCTTTGTTTTCTGTAATCTTTCATATTTTTTTTTAACTTTAACTTTTTAATTTCTTTTATATTCAAAAATTACAACCAATTATAATATTTATTAAATTAAATTGATGAATAAATTTTTTAAAATTCAATCTAAAATGTATTAAATAAATATTTAAAAAGTCCTATATTAAAATATATTATAAATTATTTCAAATTATAAATTCCTACCGCAATTTGTAATTAAGGTGGTATTAATTAATAGTAATTAGTATATGCGTACACAAATTAAGTATTTATTTTTATTTACATTTTAATTACATTTTTGCATTTTTTTAGTCTACCAATCACAAACAACAGAAGAAGCTTGTACGTTATTGGAGGATCCGGCTTACCCTTATTTTATTTTTTATTATTATAACAATTACTCCTTCAATTGGATAAACACATGCCTGCATATATTTTGAAATGGATAAACATATTGACTTTGAGATTTGAATTAATTACATGCACGGATGCACCAATTCATATATCCCACAAACAAAAAATTTAGTATATCTTTAATTGGATTATGTATCATAATTTATTATTATATTAAAAAAATCATTGCTATATATAATTATTTTAATTCAGAATAATAAATATCACTTTAAAATAGTAAACATCCTTAAAATAACTAGAAAAATATTGTTAAATAGTATATTTTTACTCTGATAATATTAACAGTTTAAAAAATTATTTTTAATTTTGAACCTTTCAAATCATCCCTTTCCTTTTTTAAAAAAATAAATAAACAAGAAAGTCAACAATTACTGTACATTACACGCAGAAGCTAATCACTCCTGACAGAGCAGAGCCGTGAGGCTCAAGTAACAGAAATCTGTCCGGTTTAAGTTTAGGCCGCTCATATAACAATATACTGCTAATAGTCATTGCTTTTAGTTTAAGAGTATAGTTATAGTATACTACTCGTTTTACGATTCAGATTCTCTCTCTCTCTATCTCTCTCCTTCCTCATTTTCCCTATAAATTCCATCCATTTCCCACCCTTTTCCCAATTCCTCCTTCCATTTCTCTCTCTCTCTCTCTCTCTCTCTCTCTCCCCATTTTCATTTTAATTTCCATGGCCGAAGAAGAAGAATTTCAGGAATCCGAGGTTATTTTCCATGAAAATGCCGGAATTGAAGAAAATGAAATATACAACTCCACCGGTAACAAAAACATCAACAGCAATAAGTTGAGGAAGAGGAGGAAGAAGAAGAAGAAGAATTCGGCTCCGGTAAACATACCAGAAATTGCATCCGGAAATGCTAATTCGTTGTTTCAATACGTGGATTCGGATTTCTTTGAGGATGAATATGATGACGACGGTGAAATTACGCCGCCGCACGTAATTTTGGGACGGCGGATCGCCGGAAAAATGGCGTTCTCGGTGTGTACCGGAAATGGAAGAACTCTTAAAGGAAGAGATTTGAGTGAAGTCCGGAATTGTATTCTAAGGATGACTGGATTCCTTGAAGCGTGACGCTAGGCTAGGCTAGTATATATATAGATAGTATTAAATTAATAAATTGAGTTAAAATTAAGAAAAATGATGATATATATCTTCATTATTATTTTCTTGTTGTAGTTTATTTTTTAATTTCTTTAGTTATAGGAGTACCCCTCAGCTATGAGTAATTGGATCAGAAAATGTAAATTACAAGATATAAATGAAACCAAATGGTTTTGCTCTGTCAAGTTTTAACTGAAATACTAGAGCTAGCATTGACCATGGTGATGGTGTGTTCTTCTGTTATTTAAGTATGTATTTATGAGCTAACAGACAATATTGCTAGCTATTGTTAATTATATATATATATATATAATTCAATTAATTTAACACCATTAAGTGCAAAATATTTTAAATCACCCAAGTTAATTGTTTAGTTGCATATCTAAGTATAAGTAAGTGACTAATATGTCCTTAATAAATGATCAGATCCAATTTACTTATTTATCATATTCTAATTTTACCCTATTACATATATAATAACAATAAAATAAAAACAATTTAAATAAAATGCATATATAAGATGTTAATTTAGACGGACAATTATATGTAATGTCTATAAAAATAAATAAGACAAACTTAACCACATAATTTTTTTGGGGGAAATATAAGACATTCATGAATGTCTTATAAAATATACTCAATATTATTCAGTTAAGTTATTTAATATCAAATAATTAATTTATCTAGGACTGAATTTATATTTTTAGGGAAGCAATTACGAGGTTTTATTTTTCTTTTCTTTTTAATAAGTAACATATAGTGTTTAATTAATTCCATTTTATATTATTGTATTTTGTTTCACAATTATTATGTACCGTAATATATAGGATAAAGGGTAACAGTAAAAGATGGTAAATAAATGAGTTAAGATCTCACGCAATTATTAAGGACAAATTAATGACTTGCTTAAATTTGAGTGTGATTTTGATTATTAAGGAATTATATATTGTGTTTTAATTGTATCCAAAGTGGAGTACATGAAAAGGTTTATTGTTGTTTAAGAAAATTATTTTCTTCAAGTCTCATATTGAGTAGGAATAAAACTATTTAATACTACTTTATAAGTATGCGGAATAGTTTAATTCACTAGTGGTACTAAAGAAAAGGCTTGGATTTGGTCACAATGACGTGATGCAAAACACCACCCGCCTGCGACCCGGGGGTCGGGGTGCGGGTTCGGGTTCTGGTCGCAAGTCGCATTGGCGCTTTAGGCGCACTTCGCGCGTGCGCATCGTCGCTAGGAGCCTCGCCCGGGCCAAGAGCTTAATTACAATTAAGTTTTATCAGTTTTTTTTTAAAAATTGAATAGTCTTTTCTTCTTCTGCCCTAGATCAACCTTTACAAAGCATAAAATTGAGATTATCAGTGAGTTGCTATCACTGAAAATTAGATAAGATTTGACATATATCCTGAAAGTATATTGCTAGTAGCCTTTAGTAAACCTCAGTGGTAAGGGACAATAAACACCTTAAGGACAAGGACTATCCGTGTCAATCTTTGATCCTATTTTTTTGTATTCATTGTTTTTTTAACGGATCTGTCATTATAAAACAGATAACATATGTTAAATAAAAAAGTAAACACTTAATTCTGTCCGTAAATCCCACAATATAATTCGGACGTGGTTGTTTTGATGAATGAATACAATTTGAACTTTTGAGGAGATTAATCTGATAGCATTTAATTTATATGTACCTTATAAAATTGGTTCTGATCATGATACGTACGTACGTACAGACTGTACAGTCTTCTTTGTTAATTTACTAGCTCTGTACCTTACAAAATATTCCTACATCACATATTATATATATATATATATATATATATATATATATATATATATATGTATCTCCAGTCGGGCTCCTTATTTTAATTAAAATCTGAACTTCTTTTCTTAGCCATAGGATGAGAAACAACGGCCCAGATCAGATCGGTTTTGGGAAAAAAAAAACACGCGGGTCAAAATCGGGTAAAAAGCCCTACGCCGGGTCAAAACATACGGATCTGGTCTCTCTTCTTCTGGTTTTCCTAAATCAAAATGGAAGCTAACAGCGAAAATGGGAGCAATCTCTTTGTGACGAAACCATCGCCAGACGAAATTGGGAGGTTTTCTTTCACTCACGTCGGAAGCTCACAGCGAAATTGATCTGGAATCTCTTTGTGACGAAATCACAGCGACTTTCTTTCATAGCGAGTGGTCTCTTTCCCCAAAATCGCGAGTTTCTTTCACAAACTCCGGCCGAAGTTGTCCGGTAAGACTTTTTGTGACGCCCCCAAAATTAGGTATACATCACCCATATTGGGTCGCCAGATACATGGTACAGAATTCAAATACAACTTACTAATACAACTGTCGTGTACAATACGACAAAACATAAACTGTGAGTTTGAATACAATTATTGTCTACTAGAGATTATACAAACTCAAAAGGAGTCCTCATTACAATTATTATCACACTATTTCACAAAATAGTGAGGACTACTAATACTATCCTCCGGACCATCACTCGCTCCCCGACTCGTCCCCAAAATATATCCCTCATTTCCTAAAGAGAACGGTGAAAAAGAAAGGGTGAGCTCAACTAGCCCAATGAAGAAATATTATGACTAAGATAATGCGAATAAATTATCATTAGCCTCCAACAATGTTAAACCGATAAAATACAATAGACATCAAGTTTAACTGCGGTGAACAAGCAATCCATTAAAAGAGTCAAGTAGAGAATAGAATCTGCTATCTTTTATGATTTAAAAGTTTTCATCATTTTTATCACGAGACTCATTTCGATAAATAATCCACATCATTAAATCATCTCTCGCACTACTGGTGCCAAGGATATTCTTTAGTATCACGATCACGAATTATCCATGCACTACGGGCCAAAGATAATCGTGTTTTCATCAACGGTCCTGATCATGCCATAAAACAATTCATCTTTGCTCCCTTGGCCGAAGAGAATCCATAGCCATAATCATACCAAAAATTGTCCATCAATGCACTACGGGCCAATGAGGACTTTTAATTTTCACATCATTTGTAACATTACGGTCATGATTACACCGAATAATCCCTAGTCATAATCATACCAAGTCCATCTATGCACTACAGGCCACATATGACTTTTAACATAATATAAACATGAAGATGATGACAATGATATAAGAATTCAATAAAACAAGATCAAGAATTAATTTGTCCAAGAACTATTAATGTCCAAATTGTCAACATGATACTGCTTTGTAGAGTAAAATTCAAGAATGATCAAAAGAATATTTCCATAAAAAGATACTGGATGAAGCGCAAATATCAAGGATATTCTACTAATTTCATGGAGTATAGAAGTTAAAACTTTAACCAACTGAGTATAATAAAGAATGGAATAACAAAAGAAATCACTATGTACGTGCAGCCATTAGCAAGACGAGTTTATCCCAACTAATACTAAATAATCGGAACCAGTCGAAGCGAAATTACACCGAGCGGATGTTCCAACAAAATAATAAAGAATGGAATAACAACGAAATCACCATGCATGCGGTACTTAGCATTGACAAAGTTATTCCAACAAAATACTAATAAGGGCGAAATCAGTCCCAGAAAAAACGCATGCATGTGATATATTTCAATGTAATAATAATAAAGACGGAAACCAGTCCGCGAAAATGCATGAGCAGGATATTCCAACAGAATAATAAAGACGGAATCAGGTCCGGCGTAAAACGCACACACAGGATATTCCAACAGAATAGTAAAAACGGGATAATAGAATAATGTCACCAAGTATAGGGTATATAGACCGCGTATACAAGTTATTTCAACAGAATAATAAGCAATGGAATAACAACAGTTCTCTTTATGAATAAGAAAGAATAACACCCCTTACGAGTACAACAAATAATATTTCTTACCGTAAAATAATACTTGATATAAGAGTAGTGAAGTAGCAGAAAACTTTTCTTCTAGCTCTCTATAGTCTCTCTCTATAGTTTCTCTCTCTAGAGTTCAATTGAATTAAATGAAAATAATAAAGGAATGAGCTTCTATTTATAGGAAAATGGAATGCATAGTAACTAATCCATGAACTATCCTGGATTGATTTACTTTAAACCGACGGTCCATATTTAAAGAAAATCTTTTTAAATAAAATATAATATATTCTATTTATATAAAAGATTTTTATTATCTGCAAACTACTATGTGGCACTTATGCAAAACACTATGCATAATAAAATATAATATATTCTATTTATAGAATAACTTAAATAAAGTATTACATTTTATATAAAAAGATTTTACTATCTGAAACACTATGCATAATAGAATATAATATATTACATTTATAGAATACCTTTAATAAAGTATTACATTTTATATAAAAAGATGTTTCTATTTTATTACATTAATAATAATGAATAAAACAAAACTTCTAAATCAACAATAATTGAATCAAATAATGTGAGATCTATGCAACAACTATCAGTAGCAATAATTGAACAAAACCGAGTGACTTCTCACATAAATATCAATAATCAATACCGTAGTGCTACTATGCAACAACGCGACATCAGATTTTTTACTACCGAGTAGTTCAACAAGATCAACGGTAAAACTTCCGTCGTTATTTTCAATAAAATATTTTTTGTAGATTCTCTCGGTCAAATGATAATTCCGATTATGAGGTCCACTGATGATTGTGCCGTTATGCGAATATTCCCCACCAATCGAATATTATATAACAACTTGCATACTTTGCAAAATTTATAAATATTACACACAACTATAACATTATCTCAAATTCACACCATAATATAAAATAAAATTATTTTGAGAAAATTAATTTTTTATTCATAAAATCTGGGGTTTCACAATCTCCTCTCCTTATGGAATTTTGCCCTCGAAATTTACGTACGTACCTGGTATGCCGAACAGGTGAGGATACCTTGACTTCATTTCAGATTCTAACTCTTGAGGTATAACCCTTGAGTGTTGGATACGATTCTTCTTATCCAAGATTTTAACACGAGATCTCATACGTTAAATCATCCGCTATCTCGTCCGATTCTAAATTAATAATGTGGTTCGGGTCATCCACATATTTATGTAACATCGATACGAAAAAAAGTTACGAACACGCAACATACTTGGCGGTAAAACGAGTCTATAGGCCACACTTCCTACTTCATCGAGGATTTCAAATGGGCCAATTAAATCGAGGGTTGAGATTTTCTTTCTTCATCGATTCTTGCTTCTAGAATAACGCCCTCTTGAACCTTCTTCTTCACATTCATCAGCTCTGAGTATGTAGCTTGAGCGGCTTTATCTTTATCGATTAAAGTCGATTCTACTCGTATATTCGTTATCTTCACTTGGGTTCCTAGAGTCTTTAACTCTATCTTCATCATTTGTAAGTCGTACGAAATGGGCTTTTGTGTTAACAACATCGCACTCGTAAACGTATATGATCTTTTACTCAACGCGTCAGCTACCACGTTCGCTTTCCCACGATGGTATTGAATGGTACGATCGTAATCTTCAACAGCTTGAGCCAACGTATTTGGCGACGTTATTACGTTCGTTTTAAGTAAAGAAATATTTGAGGGTTTTAGAAATGGGTTTTGTCTTTGTGGTCAATACAAAATTCGATTTCACGCCTAGGGTAGGCTAGGAAGTCTTCATGAATACGTTAAGAAATTTATTAACGATAGAAATATCATTCAAAATCTGTTAATCTCATCCAAGACTTGGATAAGACGTCACATTGATACCAACTGTGACTTCTATCCCTAACCTGAATAGCACCTCACAATGATACCTATCAACTTGTCATCGTCATTCACGACGTCGCTTTATAGAAAGTCCGGCTTTGGTGCATTCCACACCGTGAAGTCATCAACAAAAGGATCGGGGCTCTTTACTTATGGCTTGATATGACAATGATTGAATTTAGTGGTTTGGTTGCTTAAATTACATAATAGGTTGGTTAGGAATATGAAAGCTAACAACCTTTTAAAAACATGATGAGTACTTAACCAATAGTTTCAAAAAAAAAAACACATCAAAGGCAAGTATTTTCAAAGAGATAAGATCGACAAAGTAGCGTGAAAGTGTCGATTTGAATCAAACAAGATTTATAAACAGTGGAGGTAACGAAGGTTTCTCCCAATGAAGTTTCAATAGATAAATCAAAGTTTAACTTCTCCGGAGTTAAGTACAAACATTGAACACAACTAGGTGAAATAAAAGAGTGAGTAGAACCGGTATCTAACACGGTATAGACTTTGTAAGAGCTTATGATTAACTTACCCATGATAATTTTATTCAGGTTCCTCGTCACGAGAAAAAAAAACGCTCTCTCTTAAACTACCGGCTTTGGCTTGTCTGGGACATCCTTTGGCATCACTATCCCAGTTGGACTTGACTTCACCATACGACAAAATTGAGCTAGGTGACCTTCTCTTCCGCAATTAAAACATGCTTTGGATTGTTATGCAGCTTTGACGGATGTGTCACTCTTGTCCGCATTTGAAACATACGGACCAGATGGGCGTTCTTCTTCCTTTGAAGCGGGTCTTTGTCTGCCGACGCGTCTTCACGTCATTATTGAACCTTCTCTTCTTAAAATGTCCATTCTTATTATCTCGGCCATGATTACCACCGAAATGGTTACTGTTGGGTCATGATATTTCCCCTCTTTGAGCCTAGTAAGTTGGGCTTACTTGTTTAATTAATCTATTGGGCCATCATTATTGAACCTTGAAAGTCACTGGGCCTAGTCACCATATTACTTCTATTTAACCCTATAAGACCGGGTCGGTTCATTGGACTAACCCATTAGATCATTTAATATCTATTACTTTGACTTGTAATGATGAAAAAACATGACAGTTGACTAAGACACATGCCATGCATTAATGTGGATGGGATTATAGCCGACCGTGATAAAAAAGCGATGACAGGTAGTAGAGTAAAGCTATGAGGCGGCAGGACCCATCAGATCACGGGGGCTGTGTCAGAAGTAGTGGGTGGCACGGTAAACCGGGCAAAGAGAGTATAACCTATCAACTAAGTCTTCACAAACATGTACGTTCTCATACATGTTCACATTCATATTCACACATACACACCATTGAGGATTATTATCTCTCTCAAGACACTAGACATTACATCCTCCATTATTAACCTTGTGAACACGTATACTGACTCTCACGCCTGAGCTATCCCCTGTGATCCGTGGTCGAAGCTTGTGGTGTTTATTGTGTTTACTGTGCAGGATCAGGGCGTCTTACGTGATTGGGACGTTGGAGAAGATCTTGGCATTAACATTGGCGCTAGAAGGAGGCGTGAGTTCTAGTGTCATTGAAATTTTCAATCACAATCATTTAATCTACTTCGGAAGATGATGAGGAGTAGAGATGGTACGCCAGAAGGGCAGGCGATGGCAGTTAGCTCGTCACTGCCTCGTGTTTCGGTAAGGGATCGTCTAGGTCCTTCTAAAAGTGCTCACGAGAGCACGATCTCTAAGCATAATTCAGGAGATCTCCGTCCGAAGATCCATGGTGGGGCCAGACGGAGGTTGGTTTTCGATGCGGATAAGGAGCGTGATCATGGTCGAGGGCGGGTGGAAGGCTCACCGACCAAGACTCATCGCCGAAGTGGTCAGGAGGACAGAGCTGCCAAGTTGGCGAGGATGGCAGACGAAGCAGATAAAGCCTTGGAGGTTACATTAAGAGAGAAGATATAGCCTAACGAGATGCTTGGTGGCGGAGTTAAGGGACAAGCATCTAGCCATGTTCGATCCAAAAAGCGAAGTAAGCATAAGGAGATGCCACGGCGAGGGTAAAAAGAGCGGAGCATTCTACACATGTGTCTAGGATCGTTCTCACGGTAGGAGGAGATCGAGGAGCGAGAACTCCTGTGGCCTCGAAGAAGGCCTTTGGTGGTCGTTGGTTCTCGAGATCGAGACGACGACGATGCGCGAAGGAGCGGTCGAGGAGATCGTGCGAAACCGTAAGAAGAGAGCATCGGCGTGAATATTCTCATCATGAGGACAAAATTGTATGCCGGAGTAGGACCAGAAGCCCCATAAGGGCAATGGGATCGACAGGAAGAGGTCGATCCACTAAGAGGCAGAATGTCGTTCAGGAAAAAGAGGTCTCCTCGCAGCCCGAAGGTGTTGATTTTTTAGTGAAGGAGTTGAGAGAGCTCCGAAAGCAGTTGGCTGAGGTTCAACAGGTGAAGGACACTCCCGGGAAAGAAGGCATCCCCTTTTCCTGGATATTCTCAAGGAGAAGGCGGATGTCACCAAGAAGTTGCCTCGTATGGAGAGTTACGATGGGTCCAGGGACCCTTACGACCATAGCCAGGCGTTCGACCGGCTCATGGATTATCATGATTTCACTGATGCTGCCAAGTGCCACACATTTATTCGACGACATCGAGAAAGATGCGAGGCGGTGGATGGGGACTTTGCCGTCGATTCAACTTCCTCTTGGACCAGACTTTGCGATAAGTTCCATGCAGCTTTAGGAGCAACCAAGAAGGAGAAAAGCTCATTGGTTCATTAAAGACAGTCCGGCGGTTCACCAACGAGTCCTTGGGTCAATATGTTAAGAGGTTCTGAGAAGCATTTGGTCAGGTGTTCGACCTCAATGATCTCCAGGCCGTAGGTTTGTTTCAGAATGGGCTAGATCTGGTAAAGTCCGAGAAGTTGGTGAAGAAGTTGATGTTTAACCATCCGAAGAGCCTGGCAGAAGCTTTTGACAAAGCAGAAAGATATATTATTGTAGAGGAGGCTATGAATAGCCTGAAACGTCCTTCTTCGGACCAGTTAAAGGATGCAGACGATCCTAAGGTAGAGGGCGATCAGAGGAAGGGGGGAAGATATAATGATCGGCCAGAGGGCAGTTCGAAGAAGTTCAATAATTCGTGGCGACAGAGGAGTAGTCGTCCACCTGCGTCCACCTCGAAGGTGAACAAGGTTTACACCAAGTTAAACACGGATAGGTCGGTGATTTTGGAACAGATCAGGAACCAGCCATTCTATGAGCCACCTCGTGACCACATCAAGCGAGGTGGCAATACCCAAAATATTGTGGCTATCATCAAGTCACTTTGGTCACGATACTAATGAATGTTGCAATTTAAAAGATTTAAGTAGAGAGAAGATTCAAAATGGTTTCTTTGGTTCAAGATACGTGGCGGGAGGGACCAACAAGGTCGACAAAATCTTGATTGTCTTTGCTCGGACTATTCGACGGTCCTACCCACTCAAAGTATTCTAGTACCACCGCCAAGGCACGTCATTGATGTAATAACCGGCGGAACAGCAGGAAAGTTGGTAGGGAAGAAGAGGAGAGGATACCTGGATTCAGTCATGTCCGTGGCGGGTGCTCCCCCGAAGGCCGACCCTTTTCGAGGACCTATTATTTCTTTCACCGATCTGATTATCCTTCTGACGTATGAGGGCGTTGGTGATCACAAATGCAGTGGGTTCGATAGATGTGAAGCGCATGATGATAGACAACGGGTCTTCAGAGACATCTTATATGCCCATGCTTATCGGAGGATGTATCTTGATGGGCGGAAGATGGAGGTCTGACACGAGGCTCCTTTATATGGCTTTATGAACGATCCCATCAAAGTTGGCAGAAAGCCTTCTATCGAGCTCCCAGGTGATCTTGACACGACTCCTCGGCGAGTAAAAATAATGTGTAAATTTTATGTTGTGCATGTAGATTCGACTACAACGCCATATTGGGAAGGCCTACATCGACAAATTTCTCAAGCGGTGACTTTCATCCCTCACTTCAAAATCATGTTCCCCACTACACATGGAGTCGAGAAGTGGTAGGGGACTTAGATCTAGCAAAGCGATGTTATAGAAATGCGGTTATTTCTTCCGGAGTGGGGTCGATAACGAAACAAACAATGGCAATTGAGATCGAGCCCTTCACCGAAAGCGGCTTCGGAGCGGTGGTAATTCTGCGGGAGAAATGGAAGAGATCGAGCTAGTCTTTGGAAAGCCGAGAGAAGACAAAGTAAAGATTGGTTGGTGCCGCGAAACCTCTTCGGATAAACCTCATGGAGCTCCTTCACGCTATATGAGACATTTTGCATAGGGAACCACAGGGACATGCCCAGAGTCACCAAAAATAGTGAAACCTGACAGCATAGATGTAGATCCTTGAAGAAGCCGATTCGGCCGAAAAGGAAGATTTTTGCACCAGGCGACGAAAAGATCATTGATGAGGAGATTGCAAAGCTCATTAGTTAGCTTAACTTCATCTATGAAATTGATTACCCGGAGTGGATGGCGAATGTGGTGTAGGTGCAGATGCAGAATGGAAAATGGCGAGTTTGCATCAACTACACCGATCTGAATAAAGCTTGTCCAAAAGACTTTTATCCTTTGCCCCATATTGACCAGCTCATCGATGCCACTTCGGGGTATGTTACATTAAAGCTTTATGGATGCTTTTTTCGTTTATCACCAAATATCCATGTGCAAGAAGGATGTTCCAAGACAACATTCATTCATTACATCTTTGTTCGGTTATCACGCTACTGAAGATGACCTTTGGCCTTATAAATCTTTGGAGCCACTTATCGAGAGAATGATGAACTTCGTCTTCAATGAGCAACTAGGGAGAAACATGGAGGTCTATATAGATGACATGATCGTGAAAAAGCATGCGAGTTCGAAACATTTGGACAATCTGGAGGAGTGCTTCCAGACTGTCCGTCATCATCAGCTGAGGCTCAATCCGGCCAAATGCACCTTCGGGCTCGGTGCAGGGAAGTTTCTGGGATATCTGGTCAGTCAGAGGGGCATTGAAGCCAATCCGAAGAAGATCCAGGCCATTCTTGACATGAAGACTCCTCAGTCATTCAAAGACGTCCAACGTCTGACTGGCAGGATTGCAGCTCTGAGGAGGTTTATGTCAAAGTCTGCGGAGAGGTGCCTTCCTTTCTTTAATACACTAAAAGGACCGAAGAATGCAAAGACGTTCTAGTGGACTGCCGAATGCGAAGACGCCTTTCAGGGCATAAAGACATATCTATCTTTGGCTCCTTTATTGATGAAGCCTGCCCCAACAGAGACCTTATATTTATACCTTGCAGTAAGTTCGTTGGCAGTTGGAGCAGTACTGGTTCGGGAGGTCAATGGGAAGCAGCATCCGGTCTATTATGTCAGTCACGTCCTACGAGATGCTGAAACCAGGTACCCGAACATTGAAAAATTTGCTTTTGCTTTGATAAATGCTAGTAGAAAGCTTCGACAATATTTTCAAGGTCGGCTCCTGGTCGTTTACACGGATCAGCCATTGAAGAAGGTGATAAGCAAGCCAGAGGTTTCGGGGAGACTAGCAGCATGGACTATGGAGTTGTCCCAATTTTTTATTGAGTATCATCCCCGAACCACTATCAAAGGTCAGGCCTTGGCCGATTTTATGGTGGAGTGCTCGTTCACCGGCGAGATCTTGAATCGCGAAGTTGAGACGTCCGTCGAAATTTGTGCGGTTCTTCAGCAGGGACAGAATACATGGACGCTATATGCAGATGGATCCTCTACAATGACTGTTAGTGGGGCTGGTATTATCTTGACGAGTCTTGAGGGATTCAAAGTCAAAGCGAGCCATCGATTCGGGTTTTAAGCGACGAACAACGGCCGCAGTATAAGCAGTGTTGAGCAGTGTTCGATTGGCAAAGAGTCTAGAGGTACAGAAGCTGATCATTTACAGTGACTCTCAGTTGGTCTTCAAACAACTGTCGGGAGATTATGAAGCTCGTGGGACCAGGATGATCAAGTATCTGGCAGAATTAAAAGACCGACTTCAGTACTTTATTTCTTATGAGTTTTTGTGCATAGAGCGTAACGATAATTCCATTGCTGATGCCCTGTCGAAGCTTGCCACCACAGATGCAGATGTTTTCAATGGATCGGTTTATTTGGAAGTTTTACGGAAAGTGAAAGTGTTCAAAGATGAAGCGGTGATGTGTATTGAAGCGATCTAATTCTTTGGATGACTCCATACATCGAATATTTGGCAGATGGCGTCCTTCCTTCGGATCAGATGCTGGCAAAGAAGATCAAGTACAAGAGTGCCAACTTCGTTCTTATTGATGGGGATCTTTATCGAAGGGCATTTTCGTCACCATTATTGAAGTGTCTGGTTCCGTCTGGTCGAGTATGCCGCCGGGAAGTTCATGAAGGCATTTCTTGGTGATCGTATGGGCATGCTAAGTAATTAGCATACAAAGTTCTTCTAAGAAGGGTACTATTGGCCAACGATCTTCAAGGAAGCTACCGAGTATGTAAAGAAGTGTGAGAAGTGTCATTTCAATGATCCGATCCCATTCACCACCGAAAGAGCTATACTCGATTCTATCTCCTATACCCTTTCACATGTCGGGAGGTTGATATCTCGGGTCCATTCTTAGAAAAGCTAAGGGATAGGTCAGCTTCGTAATAGTTGCTATTGATTACATGACCAAGTGGGTAGAGGTGAAGCCACTTCGGTTTATAACAGAGCAGGAATGTTTGAAGTTCATAAAAGAGTCCGTAATATTTCGCTTTGGAATTCCCAAAGTGGTGATATCAGACAATGGACGCCAGTTCGTGGGATCAAAATTTGAAGGATTTTTTACGAAGCTGGGGGTTCAGCACAAGAAGACTTCGGTGGCTCATCCACACTCGAATGGGCAAGTCGAGGTGACCAACGGAATGACTGTTGGAATCGGGATCAAGCTTGATGGATGAAGCCAAAGGAAGATGGCCAGAAGAACTGTTCAGCGTGTTGTGGGCTTACCGGACTACACCGAGGACCACCACAGGGGATTCACCCTTTCGATAGGCCTATGGTACTGATGCCTTAGTCCCAGTCAAAATCGGATCTCTAAGTCTTCGAGTCAGTTAATTCAAAGAGATCTACAATGAAGAAGGACTGAAGGCCAACCTGGATCTGCTAGAAGAAGTCAGAGAGGTAGCTTTGCTCAAATTGGCTGCTTATCAACGAAGAGTAGCTAAGCATTACAACAAAGGGGTCAAACTTCGCAGATTCGAAGTAGGAGACTTAGCCCTCGAGAAGCCAAGCATCTACGCCTCAAACACACAGGAAAGTTAATCTTAGAATCGGGAAGGGCCGTATGAGGTGATCAAGTATCAAAGCCAGACACTTATCGGTTAAAGGCATTAGATGGTTCCGAGATAAAGAACACTTGGCATACAGGCAGGCTTCGGAAATATTTTCAATAGAGATCAAGTCAATTTATCGAAAAGTCATACATGATTGTCCATTATCAATAAAAGTCACTTTTCACAATTGATCATGTTCTGTTGTCCTAAGTTCACAATGAAGTAAGGAGGTATGGTAGGACTCGCTGGCCATTCGATGGCAGCCCATTCATTTGTTGCCCAGGTATGTGGTAGACAAATCATATGTTCTATATTGTTTTTTACCGAGGGCGGTAAAATCAATGGTCCAGTCCAAGTAAGGAGGTATGGTAGGACTCATTGGCCGTTCGATGGTAGCCCATTCATTTGTTGCCCGGCGTGGTAGACAAATCTTATGTTCTATATTGTTTTTACTGAGAAGCGTAAAATCAATGGTCCAACTGAAGTAAGGAGGTATGGTAGGACTTGCTGGCCATTCGATGGCAGCCTTATTGTCAGGAGTGTTCTTATGAATTTGTGACCCAGTGTGGTAGACAAATTCAGTGATCCTTATATCTTGATCCTTATATCTTGGTCCTTATATAATTGTTTCACCCCGAGTGGTAAACAAATGTCCTTATATACTTGTTCTACCCCGAGTGGTAAGCAAGATCTTGATGGTGCAAAAGAGGATCGTTAGAATTCATTTGACACATGACCGATCTCACACTTCGAAAACGATAAGTATACATTACTTTATTTTGCTCAAGTGTTGAGTTCAGTTCATTCAATTCAGTTCATTAAATTCTATCCATTAAATTCAGTTCACTTCATTTTATTCTTGACTGTCAACTAGTTCACAATCTAAGCTCGGTTCATTCAAGACTATTGGTACTGAATTATTGACAAGAAACGGAAAGCATCATGCAGAAGCCATGACATAGAAAGCTGAAATTTGAACTATTCGAGCTATTCATTCATTTTGACAAACACATTGTGCAAAAACATAAATTCTAACATAATTTCAGAACAATAGAAGTCCTGATAAAAGTTTTTAAAACAAAATCCTTAAACAATTTCCAAAATAAACAGAAATTTTCACAAACATTCTTAAATAAAACTCAAGAAAAACAAGAACATTCACTTCAGGCATCATCCTCGCCATCTGAAGAGTCGAGCAAAGATGGATCCACGTTAGCTGTAATCAACTTCTCCTTGCCACGACTCCGGCAGAGCTCATAGCTTTCAGAATATATCTTCATAATCTCTCCATTGATCTCATCCGAGTTCCGTTACTCTTCGCAGATCTGTTTGCGAAGGTCATCGGTTAGAGGAGGCCCAAGGTCCCGAAGAGCCTTGAGTTCTTGGATTTCTTCTTCCAGCTTCTGACGCTTATTCAGATGACGAGTTTCTGCTAGCTCTAGCTTCTGGATCATTTTAGTCAAGATCTTAGCATCAACCTTTAGCTCTTTGATCTTCTCCATCCTTATTTCGCTCCTCTGAACCAAGTCAACATTCATCTTGACGATCTCCTCATATTGTGCTTTAGTTGACTTCAGTTCTTCATTGGATGTCTTCGCATCTCCTTTAGCTTGGGCCAACTTGAAAGTAGTATGCACACAAGCCAATCATGTTTGATGATAAAACATATACTTTGTAATAATCTTATTCATTTATTAATAAAAAAGTATTAATTTATTAAAGGCTTTTAATTATCTACATGATGCTGTTTTATAATATGTGATAAACCCATAGTTTTAAGCAATGCTTTTAGAATAATGATGATGATCATTCTAATGAGATCTAAATTCTTAGAAAGCTTAAAACTAAAATAGTTCCCAATCGTTGGATTACTAAATTGGGATTAGTGAATCCGGATAGATAGGTACATACGTTGCTTGCTCATTGGATGAGGATGATTTATCTCATGATCATTTGTGTGGAGACACTAAAGCAAGTATGTAGGTGCTTATTGGAGAATAAGTTCATCGAACGTGGCTCGCTAAGGAATACCTAATGGAGTTTTACTTGCTGTCAATAGGAATTCTGTAGTGATAGTAGTCTGAAGTAATCCTTGGACTTGAGATCATCATAGTATCTTGTGTATGATGAGTTATACTTTGACTTATTCCTTAAGACCCTTATGGTATATCAAAGGGTATGCTTGGGTATAACAAGTTGTATACGGAGATAATATATGATCAATAAAGAATCTACCACTTCTAATAAAAGAAGAGAAATGTCATATGTGATTCGATAAATGACAACCCAAAGAGTCCTTGGCGAAAGCGAATGAAATTAGAAAGGAGTTTCTAATTTGCATTATTTGGAGTTGTGTATTTAAGGATCGAAATACATATAATTAAATAAAATAAGACTTGACATAATTCCATGTCTTATATTTAATTGGGACATTGTATGGTAGAAGGATTGAATTGTCTGATAACTATTTACTCAAAGGTTCTTTTATGATTAATGTTGAAATCTATATTATCTGGAAAATCGTTGATCGCTAGGGGAGGCTTATCCCTATTGTAGAATAAATATTATTTATTTAAATAAATTAATTGTTTAATTTATTTATTTAAATAAGATTAGAATTTTCTAATTGATTTATTCACAACCTGGGTTTAATATGGAGAACCTAAAGGGTCACACCATAAAAGGAAGAATAATTATTTAAGAAGTTAATGGCATAATCGTAATAATATGTTATGTATATTTAATTTAATCTATGGTGATAAAATAAATTAAATAGCTTAATATTTATTATTTAATATTTTAGAAATATTAAATATAAATTAATAAGAGGAGTCTTATTAATATTATTACAATTATTATTATTATTTTAATTTCTAAAAGAGTTTAGGAATTAATTTAATATAAGTACTCTCATTTATTCCTAATTGGATTAGGAAGGAAAATTAGTTAAAGGAGTTTAATTAATTATCCCTAATAAGATTAGGGAGCCCTTTAATTAAAAGGGTTTAATTAAATAATACATTATTTTAATAGGTTACTTGATATCTTTATAAGAGGAGTCTTATATCGGATATCAAATATACGTTATTCGAATAGTTGAGAAGACGCTCCTTTTCTATAGAGATAGAAAAACTAGGGTTTAGT
Organism: Panax quinquefolius; assembly: GCA_020205615.1. Lineage (NCBI taxonomy): Eukaryota > Viridiplantae > Streptophyta > Magnoliopsida > Apiales > Araliaceae > Panax > Panax quinquefolius. The sequence continues at coordinate 95,591,933 of CM035174.1, read as the reverse complement.
CAACCACCCATCTTCTTGAATCCTTCTTCTTCCTTGGTGGATCACCCTCAGAGGCCAAACACTTGGGTGGCTAACGTTGATCGAAGGAAGGAACCAAACCCGTGGATTCAAGTTGAGCGCGAAAAAGGATTGGAGGTGAACTTGTACTGAGGAAGCTCGGATCTTCAAGGGTATGTTTCTTATTCATCCTTTTCGCTTAATTAATAATTGTGCATAAAAGGGTGATCCGGGTATATGATTTGTAAAATTTTAAACTCGATTTATCTCGCTTAAGCTTAATTTGTGCAATTTGATTGCGTTCATGAATATTACATGAAGACCTCAAATTTTTTTAAATAAAAAGGAATTTCCTTTATTTATTATTTTGAAATAGTAAGGGTTGATTTGATTAATGTGGATAGTTAAGGGTTAAATACGCAAATATTTCAAAATAAGCAAGTGGTTATAAAATATTCATTTTTGTCGGGGAATATTCGTTTGGTATTGGAATATTCGTGCTTGTCGTCGGGGAATATTCGTATGACGCGCGACCATGTGGGCCCCCATAACGAAAAAGAGCGATTGGATGAAGAAAACGACAAATATAAGTTGGTTAAAAATAACGGCGTAGTTGTTACCAAATTAAGATCATTGGAATACCCGGTGGTTAAAAAATCGATGTCTGGCGTGGTTGCACAAAGAAGCTTACCGGTATTGCATGCAGTATTGTTGAATTATTGATCCTTACGTGAAGGCACTACTCAATAATTTTCACGGTGAATTCTTTGCTCAATATTTTATTTTATTGATTCAATAATTCTTTGCGTTGATATTTTATATTATTGTTGTTCAATAATTGTCACACGCACATTATCTCCATTATCGGATCAATAATTCATATTATTTGAATAATATTATTAGATAGCATTATTGGCAATGTCTAGAAAGTTACTGTCGAGGAGAGGTTTGGCCACCTAATTGCGCGCGCCAAGAAGGAGAAATCCTTATCGGAAAGCCCCTCTTTCTGAACTACTTTGGTTGTCATAATTGTGATTACGTAATATTATTTGTGAATAATTAATTATTGATTCATATGATAAAAAAATATTTATTTTATGTGGATATAAATGATGGATTTATTTATGTGGTTATAAATGAAGAAATTATTGTTGAGGTGTTTTATCGATATTTTATCGGATTGGAGGTATTAAAATCAAATCGGGGGTTTGAGATATATTATGAGGGTTATAATTTTTAATCCGACCGTTGGATTGTGGTAATTTTTGGGTATGTTATACATACATAAGTTGAGTATATGTCAACAAATTTTGAACCGTTAAAAATGCACGAATGATTTGTTGTGAATTTTAAGAGGTGTCGGATTCGAAAATTAGGTTTATAATTGATTTTGGTGGAAAATTCTAGAATTGAGTGGGCCCCACTTGTGGTTGGTGAAGAAATGTGCTGAATTTTATTTCAAATGTGGTGGGTGGCAATAGTAGCGAGTAAAGCCATCGGTAGTAAGCAGTCAAGTCCGCCTTGGTACGGCTAACATTTTCTATAAATAGAGGGCTGTTAGAATTGAAAATCACACCGAAACAAAGTTTTCTCTCTTTCTCTCTATATTATTGAGCGTATTTTGTGAGTATTTAGATACTTTGAGAGTTCTTTATTCAAGACAAGTTTCATTCAAGATCACTTCCGAGCCTTTCCTTAGAAATCTTGATTCTTTGAGGTAAGGGATATTATTTTTTCGTAATGATATTATTTCTTCAATATCATTATGATGAAATGTTGATCCGAAGTTTTTATCAAATTTGGAACTTTTTCATGTCGGGTTTACTATTCATGAGTTACTTATTCACGAGTTACTATTCATGAGTTACTATTCACGAGTTCTTTATTCACGAGTACTATTCATGAAGCGTGAAAATGTTTTTTGTGGAATTTCTATCTTTTGGTGTCGAGTTCTTATTCACGTATACTCAAGACTATTCACGATATCTGACACTATTCATCGAAAAATAAAATTTCTTCTTTTCGTCCAAAATATCTATTCCGGATACTAGCTTTGATTGTATCCATGTTTTGATCATTCTTGAATTTTACACCACTTTGTGATTATTTTTGGGGTATTGTTGGACATGGATAAAACAAAGTACGAATCCTTAATCCTTAATCCTTGTCATTTTGTTTCACTTGGATTCGTTCTTTAAAATATTTTTCATCATCCTCGCCTTAAATGATGATATTATTGAATATCTTTGGCTTTAGTGCAAGATGAATGATTTCTGAAGAATATCTTTGGCACAGTAGTGCAAAGATGAACATGTGTTTGAGATGAACACGACTGATCGATTAATATCTTTGGCTTTGTGGTGCAAAGATGAATGATTTCTGAAGAATATCTTTGGCACATAGTGCAAAGATGAGCAGTGTTGAGATGAACATGATCGATCGATTAATATCTTTGGCCTGTAGTGCAAAGATGAACAGTGTTTAAATGAACATGACTAATGATGAATATCTTTGGCTGTGAGTGCAAAGATGAATATTTGATTCGGATGTATATTGATTGTTGTTACGAGGATAAAAGATAGATGATGAACTTTTAAATTCATACATAGAAGATAGTAGTTTGCATTCTCTACTTAACTCTTCTAATGAATTATTATTTCATTGCGAATATTGATTTAAAATTTGTTGTCTATTGTATTCTATTAAATTTTTCCTGTTGAAGACTAACGATAATTTGTTGTATATTATCTTAGTCATAATATTCTTTACTGAGCTAGTTGAGCTCACCCTTTTCCTTTTTGTTCCATTCTTCTCAGGAGGCGAGAATATAGCGAGTACGAGTCGGGGTATGGAATGAAGGTTTTAGAAAGGATTGTTTAGTAGTCCTCACCACTTTTGTAAAATAATGTATCAATAAATGTGATGGGGATTTATTTGAGTATAAATATTGTCTAGAAGATAATATTTGTATTTAAACTCACGATTTCTTGTTGTAATAATAAAGTTGTAGTTGTTACGCACCATGTATATTGACAACTCGTAATGGGTGATGTATACCTATTTTGGGGCGTCACATTACAAAACTCTAACGATGGCATCGAGCCCAAACCTTTATCTGCGAATTATTAATTGTTTGATTTGATATGTATATTGATATGTGTTTAGAATGTATTAATTGGGCATAATTTTGTTGTATAAAATTTAAAAAAAATAAAAATCTACTATTATTCGATTCTTGCTAACTGGATATCCATGGTTAATATTATATATAGATATAATAATTATTAATATCATGTCATCCCTAAGCATCACGATAGTTAGCGAGGGAGGTATGGGAGTTAACGGTAGCGAATTTCCTACACGCAAAAGGTAACATGATTACTTTGATTAAATAGTATGAATGTATATATATGATATATATTTGGAATACTTTAGGAATCTTCAAGATTCATGATTTCTATGAAGCATGATTTCTTTGAATCTCATATATGGTAATCACGTGGCTGACGTATTTAGGTATATACTTTAGTAGATTCCATGTAATTAAATTTACTATATATTATATATTATATATATATATATATATATATATATATATACATTCTATTAATATATATATATATAATTTTAATAATTTTATAATTAAAATAAATAGTTTATTTTAATCTTAAAATTATAATTTTATACTAACTAATTAGAGTTGGAATTGGATTTCATGATAACTAATTAGAGTTGAAATTGGATTCTATTTTTCCTAAAATAAAGGAGTTTATTTTGATATGAAATTAGATTTCATATTATTCAAAATAAAAGGGTTTATTTGTGAATAGGAAAAAGAGTCGATCTTTCCTTAAATAAAGGAGTTTATTTATATATGAAATAAGATTTCATATTATTCAAAATAAAGGAGTTTATTTGTGAATAGAAAAGATAATCCGTGTTTCCTTTAATAATTTTTTTTATTACATGGAATTGGATTCCATAATTAATTAAAATAAAGGAGTTTATTTTGATTAAAGATTTTGATTAAAATAAAATAGTTTATTTTATTCAAAATTGGATAAATTAAAATAAAATAGTTTTATTTTGATTTAAATTTGTATTAAAATAAAGGAGTTTATTTTGATTCAAAATAGATTTTATACTAACTAAATTTGCCCATTAAATGATATCAATATATATATTGAATGTTTATTATTCATCGATGAATGTTATGTATTGATGCATATGGTGATATGTATGATAATAAATGAGATTGATTATGGACAATTGACCAATGTGATTGGATTTTATTTTAGTTGGATGCATGAATGTATGGGTTTTATTAAATGGGTTCTGCGTGCAGACTCGCCTTCTCTAATTTTTCCGAATGTAATTTCTATCTCCTCCTATGTACTTCCCTCGATCACGATCAAGGTTTCTATTTATTTTAATTAGTTTTGTAATAGGAATAGTTAGAATTAATTTTGAAAATTGGAGATCAAGGAGCAAGGAGCTTGAAGACCCGTTTGTAATGGAGCCCAGTTTAAATGTAATAGTTATATTTAAATATTATTTCTTGCACCCCTAGGGGTTTGACCTTTTGGTTCACTTGGTGGCTCTAGTGAACCAAACTAGAATAAAAGTCCATAATCAATCCGGGTAGAATATAGTATTCTATATGTGCATGCTTATACTATATATATTATATATTATGCAAACATGCTTGCGATGTTAATTAATATAATACGCGTATTTTATATATATATGTGCATGTGCGCTAAACAAGATGAGACATTTAATAATAAATCCTCAAATTTTTTTTTATATTAAGTCCTAAGCGTTCAAAGATATTTGGAATATCGAACGCATTTTCTAGCATGATAAAATTAATAGAGTATTAAATATTTAATATGAGTTTGTTGTGTCACCACAAGGCAAGTATTAAGTATTTAAGATGTTAATTTATCACATTTGATGCTTATAAAGAAAATTGAACAATATTGTTTTGTTGTGTCACCACAAGGATGATATTTTCTTTTTGAATATATGGAGTGCTAGGTTGGACTTAACTTGGATAATTTTGATTCTGATGTGCCACCACTTGATCAAAATAATCTAAGAGGCAAAAATACAAGGAGTTGCATAGTTGATGTAATTGACAAGAGTTGTCTACCTATTTATTTATATATAGTTTGTTGTGTCACCACAAGGCTATATACATTTGAAATGGGATCCTTATTCTCACTAGCAGATCTTTAATTAGATTTTTCCGAACTATATATATTGAGGGTAATATAGTTTGAAGAAAATAGTGGGAGATACCAATTTAAAACAAGACCTAATTTATTTTGGTAATTAATAAAAGAATGTATGTTAAAATGTTGTTAATTACAAATTCATTTACAGAATTTTACAATGTCTAAATTACTATCACTGCGAAACATATTAGATGTTATTTAACCAAACCGTATTAAACGGATTGGTTAAGGAAATTGAGAAAAGTTCTCACGGCTGAAAAGTTATCTTATGTCCTTAATATGTCTATCCCACAGAATGGTTGCGAGATAATGCCTCGAGGAAGAGATTGCTACTTTTAGAAAGTGGCAAGATGATGCACAATTGGCTCAATGTATCATGCTCGCATCCACGAAAGAACGAAGCTTCAATGACAAGATGAAACTATGGATGCTCCTACTATATTCCTGCACATCAAGTAGTTGATGGTGAGTAAAATAGGACTAATAGATATCAGATATCTAAGGAGCTCTTCCGATCTAGAATGGCCAATGGCACTATAGTACAGACAAAAAGTTCTTAACATAATCAATTTGATTGATCAATTAGGACAACCGGTTTTGTCATGGATGGAGAGTTGAGCCAAGATTTGATCTTGCACTCACTCCCTTAACTCCTTTCACAATTGTTATGAATTTTCATATAAACAAGCTAGATATCGACTTCGTTGATTTGCTTAACATGTTGAAAAATGATGAGAGTCACTTTCCAACCAAGAAAGATCATGTCTTCTCGGTAGGGGCCAAAGGATCTTCCTAAAAGAAGAACGATTCAAAGAAGGTATATAGAAAGGCAAAACAAAGGATAATAAGAACAAAAACTGATATGGATAGCAAAGGAGTTTGCTTCCACCGCAATAAACCGAGACAATTTGGAAAAAGCTGCGAGAAACATCTTGCAAAGGTTAACCAAAGAAGCTTAGTGAAGTTTGATTTACAAATACAAATTTGTTCATGATTTAAAATAATTTTTTCTTTAAGTCAAGGTTCTACTTGGGTATTGGATACCGACTTTGGTTATCATAAATATAGATTTATGAAGGGACCAAGCAGAAGTAGAAAGCTAAACAAATATAAGTAATCATATGTGTGGAAAATATAGCAAAGGTTTCCATATTAGCCATAGAAACTTATAGTTTAGCAATGCCTACGGGCAAATCTATTAAGTCAATAAGTTGTTATTGTATTTCAGTTCTTGTTAAAAATATTATTTCCATTTTATTGTTGGACAATGAAATCTTTGGTATTATAATTAAGAACAATTGTTGTTCTATTTATAATAATAATGTTTTGTATAGAACCGAATATTACTTAATAAATTTTGTATACTTGACTTACATGAAAATAATTTTGCATATTGAACAAATTAGTATAAGAAAAGGAGATGATCATTCAAAGAGTTGAATGTGTGTATTTGTTTGAAATACAAGTATGAATTATTTGAAAGGTTCAAACAATTCGTAAGTGAAACAAATTGACAATGTATTAAGATTCTTTGATTAGATCAAGGAATAAATACTTGTGAAATAAGTTTCTAGATCATCTCAAATGGTTTTCTCATAATGGGCGCCTTCGATACATAATAATTGATTGATGTATCCGAAAGGAAAAATCGCATACCTATTTGAACATGGTGCGATCCATAATGATTTTACCGACATTCCAAAGATCCTTCAGGATCATGTCCTAGAAATGGTACGCATATCTACTTAAAAGGTAATCTCTAAATCCGCCCCCAAGACTCCATAAAAGTTATGGACGGGGAGGATTCCTAATCTTAAGTATGTTAAGATAAGGGTTGTCCAACTTATGTGAAAACGGTTTCAAAGGATAAGCTTGGGACAAGATTTGACAAATCTGATTTGTGGGACATCCTAAAGTAAGTTTAGGGTAAATGTTCTATAATCCTACTTAGTAAAAGGTGTTTATTGTGAAACACGCTTCTCTAAGAGATAAATGTGTTTATCATTGAAGGGGCTAGTGGGAGGATAATAGATCTTGAAGAGTTCAAGAACCACAAAACACTATAAGTCAAATAAGAGGAACTCAGTAGATGAATTCCTATTGTACAACAACCTAATCAGAAATCAAATAGTCTTCAAGATACCTAGGAGGTATGGATTCATCATGGATGATGATGATGAGGTACGCATCATAGAAGATGATGATCCAGAGTTACATACGATGAGGTAAGAGTTCTAGTGTGTACAAAAGGGTCGATGGGAGCGTCTTGAAATTTCTAGTATTATATGTTGATATACTACGGATGAGGAATTGCATACCAATACTACAATCAGTAAAGATAAAGTTGTCTAAACATTCCTCCATGAATGATTTGGGAAGAGTATCGTTATTGGGGATGCAAATCTATATAGATAGATTTAAAAGGATGCTCACAAACCCGAGGAACGTATATTCATTTGATGCTAAAGTCGCTTTAGCATGGAAAACTCCAAGAAATGTCTCATGTTGATGAGCCATGGAGTGTATCTCTTTAATAGTCCCCATAGACTCCAAAAAGAGAGATCGCATGAGTAACTTATCATGTATGCAATGAAATGTACGAGACTTGATGTTGATCACCATATTAATGGAGAAGATCACTGTAAGTCGGTGAAAAACATCTTAAAGTTCTTAACCTAAGCACTAAGGATGTGAGCATACATGGTGGGTCCTAATTAAAACTAGAGGGCTTTACGGACTCAAGTTTTTCGAATGCACCAAGACGATCAGAAAATCCACTTTAAGGTAAAGTGTTACCTTGAATAAAGGTGTAGTGAATTTGAAAGGTTCCAAATAGCAAAAGGTTGCTGGTTTAATGATAAAGACAAAGTATATAGCTGTAAATGAAGCTGCAAGTTGATTGTTTGGATGATAAGTTCATTACAGAACTAGGAATAGTTCCTAAGTCTCATCTTGGATCTAAACATGTGTTGTGGCACTTTCATTTGATTATTAGAATCATTGAAAGATGGGAAATCACTATAGAGATAGTGGACTCTCATGAACAACATTACATATCCATTAACTAAAGCTTATCCAACAACAGGATAATCGTCACTTAGAGAAAAAGAGTATGAGACACCATGACGATTAGCTTTAGTGCTAGTGGGAGATTGAAAGTAGTATGCACACAAGCCAATCATGTTTGATGATAAAACATATACTTTGTAACAATCTTATTCATTTATTAATAAAAAAGTATTAATTTATTAAAGGCTTTTAATTATCTACATGATGCTGTTTTATAATATGTGATAAACCCATAGTTTTAAGCAATGCTTTAGAATAATGATGATGATCATTCTAATGAGATTTAAATTCTTAGAAAGCTTAAAACTAAAATAGTTCCCAATCGTTGGATTACTAAATTGGGATTAGTGAATCCGGATAGATAGGTACATACGTTGCTTGCTCATTGGATGAGGATGATTGATCTCATGATCTTTTGTGTGGAGACACTAAAGCAAGTATGTAGGTGCTTATTGGAGAATAAGTTCATCGAACGCATTGGCTCGCTAAGGAATACCTAATGGAGTTTTACTTTTGTCAATAGGAATTCTCAGAGTGATAGTAGTACAAGTAATCCTTGGACTTGAGATCATCATAGTATCTTGTGTATGATGAGTTATACTTTGACTTATTCCTTAAGACCCTTATGGTATATCAAAGGGTATGCTTGGGTATAACAAGTTGTATATGGAGATAATATATGATCAATAAAAATCTACCACTTCAATAAAAGAAGAGAAATGTCTTATGTGATTCGATAAATGACAACCCAAGTAGTCCTTGGGTTATAAGGCGTAATGAAATTAGAAAGGGGTTTCTAATTTGCATTATTTGGAGTTGTGTATTTAAGTATCGAAATACATATAATTAAATAAAATAAGACTTGACAGTAATTCCATGTCTTATATTTAATTGAGACATTGTATGGTGGAAGGATTGAATTATGCAGAAACTATTTACTCAAAGGTTCTTTTATGATTAATGTTGAAATCTATATTATCCGAAAAGTCGTTGATCGCTAGGAGGCTTATCCCTATTGTAGAATAAATATTATTTATTTAAATAAATTAATTGTTTAATTTATTTATTTAAATAAGATTAGAATTGTTCTAATTGATTTATTCACAACCTAGGTTTAATATGGAGAACCTAAAGGGTCACACCATAAAAGGAAGAATAATTATTTAAGAAGTTAATGGCATAATCGTAATAATATGTTATGTATATTTAATTTAATCTATGGTGATAGAATAAATTAAATAACTTAATATTTATTATTTAATATTTTGAAATATTAAATATAAATTAATAAGAGGAGTCTTATTAATATTATTACAATTATTATTATTATTTTAATTTCTAAAAGAGTTTAGGAATTAATTTAATATAAGTACTCTCATTTATTCCTAATTGGATTAGGAAGGAAAATTAGTTAAAGGAGTTTAATTAATTATCCCTAATAAGATTAGGGAGCCCCTTTAATTAAAAGGGTTTAATTAAATAATACATTATTTTAATAGGGTTACTTGATATCTTTATAAGAGGAGTCTTATATCAGATATCAAATATACGTTATTCCAATGGTTGGAGAGTACGCTCCTTTTCTATAGAGATAGAAAAACTAGGGTTTAGCCAACCACCCATCTTCTTGAATCCTTCTTCTTCCTTGGTGGATCACCTCTAGAGGCCAAACACTTGGGTGGCTAACGTTGATCAAAGGAAGGAACCAAACCCGGTGGATTCAAGTTGAACGCGAAAAGGATTGGAGGTGAACTTGTACCTGAGGAAGCTCGGATCTTCAAGGGTATGTTTCTTATTCATCCTTTTCGTTTAATTAATAATTGTGTATAAAGGGTGATCCGGGTATATGATTTGTAAACATTTTAAACTCTGATTTATCTCGCTTCCGCTTAATTTGTGCAATTTGATTGCGTTCATGAATATTACAAACCTAACACAACTCATTCCAAAGACCCTCATTCGTGTGAAGAACGCTCTCACGTTGAGTCCTTTCCCGAGCCAGAGCAGACTTCAGGATGACATTCTCCTTCCTCATTGCCTCTTCTTCGAATTCAGCTTTGATAGACCTTGGACGCAGACGTCCGAACACAGCATTCGCCTACGCATGTCTAGTGTTATTCGATCAGTTTCAGATGTATAAGTATTAAGATAAATACGAAAATAAAGGAGAGAACCAATTACCTTCGCCAGGTAGCTCATGCCTTATTAAGAAAATCCCGTTGATCTGTTCCCTAATCGATGGTCATCGGTTTCACGCAGACGGCGCCAAACAGTTGAAAAGGAAAGTTGGCATTAAATCGAGGCCACATGGTTGGAGAGGCCATAGCGTCATGCTGAAATTCAGAGGTTGACTGTCTTGGAGAAGAAGGCATGGATTGATTATGAATTGGCGAGGGATCCACATGTATATTTTTCGGAGAGGGAGATCGAACAGGATTAGGTTCGTGGACTAGTGAGGGAGCCGAGGATGAACCTGGATGGCTATCTGATAGATGTTTCCTTTTTCGAGATAAGATAGGGACAGATCCGACCAGTTCATCCTCAGGCACTTGAATTTTAGTTAGGACTATTGGGGGAATGTCAGCCGAAGACGATGGAACTCGGAGCTCATCGGCAGTCAAAGGGGTAATCTTTGTCCTTATCTTCTTAGCACGGAGAACCTTCGCCCGATCGTGGAGAGGTATATCAAGCAGGCTTCTCTTAATCGGGACAGATTCGGAAGGTGCAGAGCTAGGGTTGGATGAGGGGGTTGCTTGTGGAATTGCTTTAGGAATTGTTTCCGGATCACTTTCAATATTTGTTTCCGGCTGGGTGGATTTGGATTTCTTGGCGGCTCTCTTCCTTCGCCGAGGTCTGAGAGATTCTTCGGGAACGATGGGTTCATCAGTTTGTGGTTCGTCATTCTGAGGAGAAACAGTTGGTGGATCGGTGACGGGGGGATCAGCTCGGGGAGATTCTTCAGTCGGAGGCTCTTCACTTGCATCCGTAATCTTCCCTGCCAAAAAGTCTTCCAATTCTTTTACTTCCGAAGAAGTTGGTTTGATCAGAGACACTGCAAATAACCATGTATCGAACCCATGTCACTTAAATATCTCAAAAAGCGTATTTACAAAGTTGTTCAAACTTACATTTATGGTCATATAGCCAAAGCTTGCTTAGTCGGGTCTGAAACTCCATTCCTTCTGGAGGAATCTTCTTCAAAAAGTCTGTCATTTCCTTTAAACGCTCTTTGGGGATATCTCCAAAGTCAGCAGAGATCCGATCAGAGATAGTCCAATCTGGAAGAGAAGAGATTTCGGGTCCCGTAACAAAAAACCATTTTTCGTGCCATCCCTTGTTGCTTGAAGGGGTATCCATCAGGGGTCTCTTCTCAAATCTGGCGTTGGGTCATGGAGACTGTTTGCTCAACATTTTGAAACCCCGTTCTCGGGACCTACCGGCGGAGAAGAGGGTGAAGAAGATGTTGACAGAGGGAGGAATCCCTAATTCGTGGCAGAAGGCAATGAATGCCAGAATGTGGATGTAGGAATTAGGCACCAACTGGGCAAATCCTACTCCTATAAACCCTAGAAAGGTAACGACGAAGGCGTGGAGGGGAAGGCGAATTCCCTTTTCGAGAAAAGTAACTGGCATAGCGACCCAACCATCCGGTCGATGGTACATGCGTTCTTCGGGAGCAGGAGCCCTTGTTGCGTACGTATCCAGAATCCGATAGCGAGTCCGAAGGATACGTATCTCAGATTCCGTAACAGTGGAGGGGGTGTTGGCATGAGGAAACTGTTCCCCATCCTTGAAGAAGTCGGAAGGAGGCAGAGAAGGGATCAGGGGCGGATTCTTCCCCATGGTTACTGTGGAATGGGGATTGGAACTCGAACCCTCTTGGTTAGGGTTTGGATTGGGGGAAACGGTGCTGACGGGAGTCACACGAAGGGGAGAATTTTGGTTAGAGTTCACAGTCACCATTGTTGAGATTTCGTAAAACAGAGAAGGAAGTTCTGTGAAGGAGAAGAAAGCTCAAAGGTTCAAAGTTCAAATTGGCAGGTAAAACCGTCAAAATTGGTAAAGTTTATCTTTTATACCGACAGTTTCACGAGTTACGAAGGCGGCACATTAAATGTTTGTAATGATGAGAATTTGAATGGGAAGCGTCCGGATCAATTCTTAGACATTTTATCAGATTGGGCTTCTCGGTTGGATTTTTGATTTTTAGACCGTCTTGTTCAATTTCAATCCTTTATTGACTGGGCCTTTTACTTTGGACATTCAGCCATTCCCTGTCTCATCTTATGGACCAAATTGGGTATGTCTCAATTACTTCCTGTTATGGGCCTTTAGTAAATTCTAATATCATGGACCATTTATAGTTTTCTATTAAACATTCTGTTCAACAAAAAACTAGGGGGCAATGTTGGGTCATGATATTTCCCTCTTTGGGCCTAGTAAGTTGGGCTTACTTGTTTAATTAATCTATTGGGCCATCATTATTGAACCTTGAAAGTCACTGGGCCTAGTCACCATATTACTTCTATTTAACCCTATAAGACCGGGTCGGTTCATTGGACTAACCCATTAGATCATTTAATATCTATTACTTTGACTTGTAATGATGAAAAAGCATGACAGTTGACTAAGACACCTGCCATGCATTAATGTGGATGGGATTATAGCCGGCCGACGGCATAAACAGTGACCAAAGGTAGTGAGTAGATCTGCAGTGGCGGGACCCATCGAGATCATGGGGGTTTGTCGTAAGTAGTGGGGTGGCATGGTAAACCGGGCAAAGAGAGAGTATAACCTATCAACTAAGTCTTCACAAATAGGTACGTTCTCATACACGTTCACATTCATATTCACACACACACACACATCGAGGATTATTATCTCTCTCAAGACACTAGACATTACATCCTCCATTGTTAACCTTATGAACACGATATCGACTCTCACGCTGAAAGCTATCCCCAAATGATCCGGCCGTCGCAGCTTGTGGTGTTTATCGTGTTTACTGTGCAGGATCAGGGCGACTTACGTGATTGGGACGTTGGAGAAGATCTTGGCATTAACAGTTACCATTCTTGGCATGATAATATCCCCCACGATGGTTATCGTTGTTCCAATGACCATTGCCACCGGTATGATTATTATCGTGTTGTTGGTCGTTGCCTTTTGGTTGTGCTGATTCATTATCGCGCTCCAATAACTGAGCCCTATTCACAACATCTGAATATAAACAAAGTTTTTGAGAAATGAGGTATTGACGTATATCGGGTTTCAAACCTCGCAAAAACATTCGCGTCATTCGCTCCTCATTATCGACCAAATGGAATGCAAATCGGGATAACTCCGTAAACTTAGCCTCGTCTTCGCGACACTTATTCATATTTTTTGCTCGAAACTTGATGAATTCTACCTCCTTCATGTAATGAATACTTTCAGAAAAGTACTTGTCGTTGAATAATTCTTGGAACTTCTCCCAAGACATTTTGAATGCGTCAGGCTGGGTACGTTTTACAGATTCCCACCAATGATCTCCTTCTTCACGCAACATAAAGGTGGCGAATGGAACCTTTGCTCTCTGAGCATTCCAAGACATCAAATATCTTGGTAATCTGCTTTATCCATGTCTCCGCCTTAAGTGGTTCTCGCTTTCCCAAAAACTTTGGTCCCCCAAACCTCCTTGAATCGCTTAGCGGTGACCAACCATGGGTTACCATTGTTTCCACTGCATTATGGATGAGGCCTTTCGCCTTCAGTTTTGTTGCATGAATTGCTCCTTAAACCGCTTAATGGTGATCGTCCAGAGAGTTATCGATATTTCTACCGCATTTTAGAGGCGCCCGCTTACCGTTGTTGCATGAATTGCATAAAGCCTCTGTGTGACGCCCCCAAAATAGGTCCATTCCATCCAAATACATGGTACAGAAATAACTACAACTTTATTATTACAACATATAAACTGTGAGTTTAAATACAGATATTGCCATCTAGACAATATCCACACGCAAATAAATCCCCATCATAATTATTGATACATTATTTTACAAAAATGGTGAGGACTACTAAACAACTCTATCTAGAACCTTCATTCCATACCCCGACTAGTACTCGCTACATTCTCGCCTCCTGAGAAGAAAAATGGAACAACAAGGAAAAGGGTGAGCTCAACTAGCCCAGTAAAGAATATTATGACTAAGATAATATACAACAAATTATCGTTAGTCTTAAACAGGGAAAAATCTAATAGAATACAATAGACAACAAATTTTAAATCAATAGCGAAAATAATAATTCATTAGAAGAGTTAAGTAGAGAATGCAAACTACTATCTTCTATATATGAATTTAAAAGTTCATCGTCGATATTTTATCCTCTGTAACATTAATCAATATATATCTGAATCAAATATTCATCTTTTGCACTACAGTGCCAAAGATATTCATCGATTAATTCATGTTCATCTAAACACTGCTCATCTTTGCACTACGGGCCAAAGATATTAATCGATCAATTATGTTCATCTCAACACTGCTCATCTTTGCACTACGGACCAAAGATATTCATCAAGAAATCATTCATCTTTGCACTACGTGCCAAAGAAATTCCATAATATCATCATTTAAGACCAAGATGATGAAAATATTTTAAAGAAACGAATCCAAATGAAACAAAATGACAAGGATTAAGGATTAAGGATTCGTACTTTGTTTTATCCACGTCCAAAAATACCTCAAAAATAATCATAGGGTGTAAAATTCAAGAATGATCAAAACATGGATACAATCAAAGCTAGTATCCGAATAGATATTTTGACCGAAAAGAAGAAATTTCATTTTTTCTATGAATAGTGGCAGATGATTCGTGAATAATTATCGTATACGTGAATAGTACCATATCGTGAATAGTAACTCTCACACCAAAAAGATAGAAATTTCACAAAAAAAAACATCTTCACGCTTAATGAATAGTACTTTCGTGAATAAGAATGCTCGTGAATAGTAACTCATGAATAAGAACTCGTGAATAAGAACTCATGAATAGTAACCCCGACATGAAAAAGTTCCAAATTTGATAAAAGTTCCAACCAATATTTCAAAGATAATGATATTGAAGAAATAATATCATTTGAGAAGAAAATAACATCCCTTACCTCGAAAGACAAGATTTAGTTGAAACACCGATATAGGCTATGACTTGAACTTTGCCGTATAGCAATACTCAAAGTATACTCAAAATACTCACAAGAATACGCCGATAATATAGAGAGAAAAACTTCAGCTTAAATTGTGATTTTCAATTCTAACCCAAGCACCTATTTATAGGAAAATGCTTTAGAACACCAAAGCGAAAAATTTAATATAATATTATTATTTATAATAAAATTTCCACGCCTAACCTTCCAAGAACTGAATTCAGCTCATTCAACCCACATGTGTAACACACCATAATGAAAAAAACGTTTTTCTAATTTTAAATATTTTAAACTTCCAAAATCAATTATTTTGAGCTTGAAACTTTAATAATTCATAATAAATAGCCCTTTCATCGAAAAATTCGAATCTCGTGAATTTTATAGGAAATTCAATTCTCTACAACTTTGCGTAAGAAAGTTTTTCCAAATTCCAAATGAAAATTGACCAAAATCCACAAACGAAGCGATTTTACAAAGCTATAATCAAATTTCAAATAATAAATGGGGTCCACCAGAGCATGTTTAACATGTTTTAAACATTTATTGCAACAAAAATACTCTTCCTCCTCAGATACTCATATATCCCACATTCGTTGTAAAATATCACCATTATTATATTATTAAAATATAATAATATATTTAAATGAATTATTTTATCGTAAAAAGATAAAATTTCAATTTTCAACAATTGTCACATTAAAATTTTTCTCCATCTATATCCACATAAAATCAATATTTTTCTCATCATATGAATCAATAATTAATTATTCACAAATAATATTACGTAATCACAATATCGACAACCACGCAGCTTCCTGTGAAAGAAGGGGCTTTCCAATAAGAATTTCTTCACTCTTGCCGCAAGTAGTAGGTGACCAAACCTCTCCTTAGATGTAACTTTCTAGACATTGCCAATAATGTTATCTAATAATATTATTCAGATAATATAAATTATTGCTTCGATAATGAAAATACTTGTGTAATGACAATTATTGAAACAACAACAATATAAAATATCAACGCAAAGAATTATTAACTCAATAAAATATCGAACAATAATTATCAGAACCATTATTGAGTAGTGCCTTCTTACGTAAGAATCAATAATTGGTGCAATACTGATATCTTCTCGTGTTTTTAACCACCGGGTATTTTAACAAGATTAATCTGTAATAACTACGCCAATTATTTTTAAACCACTTATATTTGTCGTTTTCTTCATCCAATCGCTTTTCATTATGGGCCCACACATGGTCATACTTGTCGTCATTTAATATTCCCCGACAACAATGAATATTTTATAACCACTTGCTTATTTTGAAGTATTTGCGTATTTTACCCCTAACTATCCACATTAATCAAATCAACCCTTACTATTTTAAAATAATAAATAGAGAATTAAATTTCATTAATAATAAGTTGGGGTCTTACACTCTGACCATCCCATCATTCACCATTTCATCGGTGTTATTGTTTTCATGAGGAGTATTGTCCTCTGGTTGCACATTATCCTGATTATTGATCTGTGGAGACTCAACAGTCTCCTGTGCTCCATTGATAATCTCAACATTCTCGGAAGCCATTTTCAAACACTGCCACATAACAAAGGTTAATTAAAATATCATATATTATCCCTATACTTTGACCGACCAATTAAATACCAAATAAACTTAGGTAGGTCATACTAGCGAAGGAATTCCCCATCTCTCCCCTCCAAGTTCTTATCTCACATCTCAGCCAGGGATCATATCCCTAAGCTTTGATACCAACTATGAAGCCCCCAAAATTGGGTATACGTCACCCATCTTGGGTCGCCACTTACATGGTACAGAATTCAAATACAACTTACTAATACAACTGTCGTGTACAATACGACTAAACATAAACTGTGAGTTTGAATACAATTATTGTCTACTAGAGATTATACAAACTCAAAAGGAGTCCTCATTACAATTATTATCACACTATTTCACAAAATAGTGAGGACTACTAATGCTATCCTCTGGACCATCACTCCGCTCCCCGACTGCTTCAAATATATATTCTCATTTCAAGAGAACGAAAGAAAGAAAGGGTGACCTCAACTAGCCCAAGAAGAAATATTATGACTAAGATAATGCGTAATAAATTATCATTAGCCTCCAACAATGTTAAACTGATAAAATACAATAGACATCAAGTTTAACTGCAGCGAAACAAGCAATCCATTAAAAGAGTCAAGTAGAGAATAGAATCTACGATCTTTTATGATTTAAAAAGTTTTTCATCACTTTTATCGCTGAGACTCAGTTCAATAAATAATCGTTATCATTAAATCATCCCTGCACTACAGGCCAAGGATATTCTTTAGTATCACGACCACGAATTATCTATGCACTACGGGCCAAAGATAATCGTGTTTTCATCAACGGTCCTGATCATGCCATAAAACAATTCATCTTTGCTACCTTGGCCGAAGAGAATCCATAGCCATAATCATACCAAAAATTATCCATCAATGCACTACGGGCCAATGAGGACTTTTACCACATCATTTGTAACATTACGGTCATGATTACACCGAATAATCCCTGATCATAATCATACCAAGTCCATCTATGCACTATAGGCCACAGATGACTTTCAACATAATATAAACATGAGGATGATGACAATGATATAAGAATTCAATAAAACAAGTTCAAGAATTAATTTGTCCAAGAACTATTAATGTCCAAATTGTCAACATGATGCTGCTTTGTAGAGTAAAATTCAAGAATGATCAGAAGAATATTTCCATGAAAAGATACTGGATGAAGCCAAATATCAAGGATATTCTACTAATTTCATGGAGTATAGAAGTCAAAACTTTAACCAACTGAGTATAATAAAGAATGGAATAACAAAAGAAATCACCATGCATGCGGTATTGCATGATGTATGACGAGTTATTCCAACGTAATACTAAATAACGGAACTGGTCAAAGTAAATTACACCGGCTGCGAGGATGTTCCAACATAATAATAAAGAATGGAATAATAGCAGAAATCACCATGCATGCGGTACTTCGCATAGACATGTTATTCCAACAGAATACTAATAAGAATCGGAATCAGTCCGCCAGAAACGCATTGCAGATGGATATTCCAATGAGAATAATAATAAAGATTTTAACCAGTCCCGTAAAATGCATGCATGTGATATTCCAATGTAATAATAAAGATTTTAATCGGTCCCACAGAAACGCATGAGCATGTGATATTTCAACAAAATAGTAAAGATGGAATAATAGAATAATGTCACCAAGTATAGGGTGTAGATCACAGTATACAAAGTTATTCCAATGTAATAATAAGTAATAGAATAACAATTCTTCTTCATGAATAAGAAAGAATAACACCCCTTACGAGTGAACAAATATATCCCTTACCGTAAAATAATACTTGATATAAGAGTAGTGAAGTAGCGTAAAAACTTTTCTTCTATCTCTCATAGTCTCTCTCTATAGTTTCTCTCTAGAGTTCAATGAATTAAGTAAAAAATAATGAAGGAATGAGCTTCTATTTATAGGAAAATGGAATGCATAAGAACTAATCCATGAACGGTCCAGATTGATTTACTTTAATCGACGGTCCATATTTAAAGAAAAATCTTTTAAATAAAATATAATATATTCTATTTATATAAAAAGATTTTTACTTATCTGCAAACACTATGCATAATAAAATATAATATATTCTATTTATAGAATAACTTTAATAAAGTATTCTTTTTATAAAAAGATTTTACTATACGTAACACTATGCATAATAGAATATAATATATTCTATTTATAGAATAACTTTAATAAAGTATTCTGTTTTATATAAAAAGATGTTTCTATTTTTGTAAAATCCCAAATTTTACGAATAAAGATTTAATTTTCTCGAAATATTTTTTTTAATATTATGGTGTGAATTTGAGATAATATTATAGTTGTGGGTAGTATTTATAAATTTTGCAAAGTATGCAAGTTGTTATATAATATTCGATTGGTCGGGGAATATTCTTTTTGTCGAGGAATATCCGTACGACGGCATAATCATTGGTGGACCCCGCAACGGAATTATTGTCGGATTGAGAAAATGACAAAAGTATTTTATTGAAAATAACGACGAAAGTTTTATCGTTAATACTGTTAAACTACTCGGTAGTAAAAGTACAGTAATATGCGTGGTTACATAGTAGCACACGGTATTGATTATTGATGCTTACGTGAGAAGTCACTCAGTTATACTCAATTATTGCTATAGTAATTGTTGCATCATATCTCTCATATTATTGATTCGATTATTGTCACAGTATCATCTGTATTATATGATATATTATTAAGTCAATAATTGAGATGACAAAGTTATTCATATTATTAAATTACAATATTTACAATGTCTAGAAGTTCTGTCAAGGAGAGGTTTGGTCACCTAATTGCGCGCCAATAGGGAGAAATCCTTATTGAAAAGCCCCCTCTTTCCTGGGAACGACCTGGTTGATAAATATTATGAGTTATAATATTAATGATGAATGTTATTAATATTGATGTTGTGCTCGGAGTTGAATTTGGAGACGCGGGCGTGATATTTGAGTCCGGAACGATGAAATTAGTAAAAATAGACTATAAACACAAAATTTGCCGATTTTATTATTTGGTCAAAAAGTCAACAGTTAACTTTTTCAGGAAAAGTAAAACTTCAAAATTTAAAAATTTATATTTTTGATAAAAATAGTTTCATTATGTTGGAATTATTTGTGTTTGTGAAAATCGACATTTATTTCAATAAAAATTGATGTCTGGAGGTTATTTAGACCAATCGGGTATTTAATCGGATAAATGAGCAATTGATTGCTATTATTTCACATGATTATAACTATTTGTTCACATGTGTATACTATTGTTTCATATTCTTGTTACTATTAGGGGAGTTGGTGCAAGATTGATAATACTTACATGACTAAGTTAAAAATGGAGGTATAGATGGAGGTACTATATCTTTGTAATTAAATATTTTCACATGTCTAGAACTATTGATTCACATGATTTACTTTGATTCACATTATTTACTATTAGGGGAGGTGGTGTAAGTTTGATAATACTTGCAGGACTAAATTAAAAATGAAAGAAAAGTTGGAGGTATTGTTCTGTAATTTTTCGAGCTCCAAAATGTGCAATTATTGAAATTATATTTTTCTATAAATAGAAGCTCATTCTTCCTTCATTTCTCACCAATTCACCAAAGCTATAGAGCACTTATTATAGAGAGAAATTATAGAGAGAAGCTATAGAGAGAAAATCTATAGAATAAGAGAAGTCTGCTACTTCACTACTCCTATATCAATTTTCTTTTACGGTAAGGGGTGTTATTTCTTTTGTATTTAAGAAGAGAACTTCTGTTATTCCATTCTTTATTATTCTATTGGAATAACTCAGATACGCAGTTACCCTATACTACTTGGTGACATTCTTCTATTATTCCGCCTTTTATTATTATGTTGGAATATCCCATCATATGCGTTTACTTGGGACGATTCCGTCTTTATTATTCTGTTGGAATATCCTGTCTGTGCATTTACGCCGGACCTGGTTCCATCTTTATTATTGTTCATTGGAATATCCTGTTCATAAGCGTTTACGCATGGGACCGAATTAAAATCTTTATTATTCTGTTGGAACATCCCGCTTGCAAGTAATTTACACCGACCGGTTCCGTTACTTATTATTACGCTTGAATAACTCTTACATCATGCTGATCTGCGCATGCATGGTGATTTCTTTTGTTATTTCATTCGTTATTATACTTAGTTGGTTAAAGTTTTGACTTCTATACTCCATGAAATTAGTGGAATATCATTGATATTTGTACTTCATCCAGTATCTTTTCATGAAAATATTCTTCTGAGCATTCTTGAATTTTACTCTACAAAGCAGTATCATGTTGACAATTTGAACGTTATCGCCTCGGATAAACTAATTCTTGAACTTGTTTTATTGAATTCTTATATCATTGTCATCATCCTCATGTTTATATTATGTTGAAAGTCATCTCGTGGGCTCAGAAGTGCATAGATGGGCTTGGTATGATTATGACTGTGGATTATTCGGTATAATCATAACCGTAATGTTACAAATGATGTGGAAAAAAGTCATCGTTAGCCGTAATGCATTGATGGACGCTTTTTTGGTATGATTATGGCTATGGATTCTCTTTGGTAGTAGTGCAAAGATGAATTGTTTTATGGCATGATCGGGACCGATTGATGAAAACATGATTATCTTAAGCCGTAGTGCATGGATAATTCGTGGTCGTGATATTGTAAAGAATATCCTTGGCCGTAGTGCGGGTGGTGATTCGATGATGTGGAATATTTATTAATCGAGTCCCAAATGATAAAAGTGATGAAAAAACTTTTAAATCATAGAAGATAGTAGATTTTATTCTCTACTGACTCTTCTAATGGATTGCTTGTTCACCGCAGCTTAAACTTGATGTTTGTTATATTTTATCGGTTTAACATTGTTGAAGGCTAACGATAAATTATTCTCGCATTATCTTAGTCTTAATATTTCTTACTAGGCTAGTTGAGCTCACCCTTTCTTTCACTTTTTCTCTTGAAATGAGAACGTAAATTGGACTAGTCGGAGAACAGAGTGATGGTCCTAGATGGTGCATTAGTAGTCTTCACTATTCTGTGAAATAGTGTGATAATAATTATAATAAGGACTCCTTTTGAGTTTGTATACTCTCTAGTAGACAATATTTGTATTCAAACTCACAGTTTATGTTTTGTCGTATTGTATACGACAGTTGTATTATTAAGTTGTATTTGTTTTATGTACCATATAAGTGGCGACCCAAGATGGGTGATGTATACCTAATTTTAGGGGCGTCACAATTTTATTACATTAATAATACGAATAAAATAAAAATTCTAAATCAACAATAATTGAATCAAATAATGTTAGATACTATGCAAAACTATTGTAGCAATAATTGAACAAAACCGATTGACTTCTCACATAAATATCAATAATCAATACCGTGCAGTGCTACTACGAACAACCAAATAGGTATACATCACCCATTACGAGTTGTCGATACATGATGCGAAACAACTACAACTTTATTATTACAACAGTAAAAGCGTGAGTTTGAATACAAATATTATCTTCTAGACAATATATATACTCAAATAAATCCTCATCACATTTATTGATACATTATTTTACAAAAATGGTGAGGACTACTAAACAACTCTCTCTAGAACTTTCATTCCATTACCCCAGGCTAAATACTACGCTATATTCTCGCCTCACGAGAAGAAAAAAATGGAACAAAAAGGAAAAGGGTGAGCTCAACTAGCCCGATAAAGAATATTATGACTAAGATAATATACAACAAATTATCGTTAGTCTTCACGAGGAAAAATCTAATAGAATCTGATAGACAACAAATTTTAAATCAATATTACATGACGAAATAATAATTCATTAGAAGAGTTAAGTAGAGAATGCAAACTACTATCTTACATGTATGAATTTAAAAGTTCATCGTCTATCTTTTATCCTGTAACATCAATCAATATATATACGGAATCAAATATTCATCTTTACACTCTGAGGCGAAGATATTCATCGATTAATCGTGTTCAAATCTAAACACTGTTCATCTTTACTCTACGGGCGAAAGATATTCTTGAAAATCATTCATCTTTTGCACTACTGGGCCAAGATATTCCATAATATCATCATTTAAGGCGAAGATGATGAAAATATTTTAAAGCGAAATCGGTGAAACAAAATGACAAGGATTAAGGATTAAGGATTAGTACTTTGTTTTATCCATGTCCAAAAATACCTCAAAAATAATCATAGTGGTGTAAAATTCGAGAATGATCAAAACATGGATACAATCAAAGCTAGTATCCATAATAGATATTTTGAATGAAAAGAAAAATTTTCATTTTTAGATGAATAGTCTTAGTAGTATTAAATGAATAGTGTCGTATCGTCGTGAATAGTGTTAATTATCGTGAATAGTAACTCAGAGCACCAAAAGTTCCAAATTTGATAAAAACTTGAGATCAATATTTCACATAATGATATTGAAGAAATAATATCATTCTGAAAAAAATAATATCCCTTACCTCGAAAGATTAGTACTTAGAAATTGAAAATAACTAGGATATAGTCTTTGAAGAGAACTTGCAGTAGTCTAACAATACTCAAAGTATACTCAAAATACTCACAAGAATAAACTCGATAATATAGAGAAAAAACTTGATTTACGGTGTGATTTTCAATTCTAACCTAAGCACCTATTTATAGGAAAATGTTTAGAACACCAAAGCGAAAAAATTTAATAAAATATTAATATATATTATAAATTTCCTTAGCTCACCTTTGAAGATCTGATTTCAGCAATTAATATCACATATTAGCCCACTTAAATGCAAAAAAAAACGTTCTTCTTTAAAATAATAATTAAAACTTCCAAAAATCAATTATTTCGGAACTTGAACTTGAATAATTCACAATAAATAGCCCTTTTATCAAAAAATTCGAATCTCATGAGTTTTTATAGGAAATTCAATTCTCTACAACTTTGCGAAGAAAGTTTTCCAAATTCCAAACAAAAATTGACCAAAAATCCACAAGCAGGCGATTTTACACGGTATAATCAAATTTCGATCGATAAATGGGGTCCATGAGACATGTTTAACATGTTTTAAACATTTATTGCAACAAAAATACTCTTCTCTCCTCGTATACTCATATATCCCACATTAGTTTGTAAAAATATCACCATTATTATATTATTAAAATATAATAATATATTTAAATAAATTATTTTATCGAGAAAAAGATAAAATTTCAATTTTCAACAATTGTCACATTAAAATTTTTCTCCATCTATATCCACATAAAATCAATATTTTCTCATCATATGAATCAATAATTAATTATTCACAAATAATATTACGAGAATCACAATATTGTGAACGAGGCGGTTCAGGAAAGAGGGGCTTTCGATAAAAATTTCTCTTCTTTGGCGCCAATTAGGTGACCAAACCTCTCCTTAGACGCGAACTTTCTAGACATTGCCAATAATGTTATCTAATAATATTATTAGGATAATATGAATTATTGCATCGATAATGAAAAATCTTGTGTAATGACAATTATTGAAACAACAATGATATAAAATATCAATATGACAATTATTAAATCAATAAAATCTTTGAGCGATAATTCATAACCATTATTAAGTAGTGCCTTCTTACGTAAGAATCAATAATCGAATAATTGCAATCTGGTGTATTTGTCTTCTTGTGTTTTAACCAAGTATATTTTAACGATGATATGACTTGTAACAACTACTACTGTTATTATTTTTTAAACAACTTATATTTGTCGTTTTCTTCATCGATCGCTTTTTAGTTATGGGGCCCACAAAATTTGTAGGGCCGTAAATCGAATATTCCCCGAAATTCTGAATATTCTGAAAAGAATATATTCCACGACCAAGCGAATATTCCCAAACAAACATGAATATTTATAACCACTTGCTTATTTTGAAATATTTTGCGTATTTTACCCATAACTATTCACATTAATCAAATCAACCCTTACTATTTCAAAATAATAAATAGAAAATTAAATTTCATTAATAATAAGTTGGGGTCTTCTGACCTCCCTCCTTATGAAATTTAGTCCTCGAAATTGGCGCGTCGTACACAGTGTTTGAAAAGGTGAGGATACCTCGCTTTCATTTCCGTTTCAATTCCAGGTCATTTCCTCTATAGCATGATTCCTCCACAAAACTTTAACTTGTGGTATGACCTTTGCGGCGTAGGACATGCTCCTTCTATCCAAGATCTTGGCGGTACCTCCTCATACGTTAAGTCTTGGCTATCTCGTCAGGTTCTAACTTCTATAACGTGGTTGGGTCTTTCACATATTCTGAAATGCGATATATATGAAACACATTATGAACACGAGACATACTCGGGAGGTAGCGCGAGTCTATAGGCTACATTTCCTACTCGGTCGAGAATTTGAAATGGACCAATAAATGCGTGGATTGAGCTTTCCTCTCTTCCCAAATCTTGTAACTCCCTTCCATGGAGCAACTCGCAACAATACATGATCCCCCATACTAAATTCCGTCCTTTCGATGAAGATCCGCATAACTCTTTTATGTCGATCTTGTCTTGGTTTTATCGTTTGTCGAATCATTTGGATCTTTTCGGTGAGTCATACGTACTAACTTCGGGTCCCAACAATGTTGCTTCACCCACCTCATCCCAACATATTGGAAGCGACACTTTCGTCCATATAATGCTTGAAATGGAGCCACACTATACTTGCACGATAAGCTTTGTTGTTGTAGGAGAATTCCACCATGGTAAATACTTATCCCAAGCGCCCTTGAAGTCTAGGACCACGAGTCTTAATAGATCTTGAAGAGTTTGAATAGTCCTCTCTGATTGTCCGTCCGTTTGGGGATGGTATCTTAACTAAATCGCAAATCCCGTGCCCATAGCTTTTTGCAAAGCTAACCCAAAATCTTGAAGTGAATCTTGGGTCACGATCCGAAACTATGGATCTTGGCATGCCATGCAACCTCACAATCTCATTCACGTCATACTAGCAAGGCGTTCAAGGAATAAGTCTCCGTGTCGGCAAGAAATGAAATGAAGCGACTTGGTTAATCTATCAACAATAACCCAAATAGCATTGATGCCTTGAGAAGCCGTAGGGAAGACCCGTAACGAAAATCCATGGTAATGTGTTCCCACTTCCATTTGAAATCTCAAGTGGTTCTGACGGACCCTTAGGTACTAGATGCTCACTTTTACGTTGACAAGTTAAACACATTGAGATAAACTTTGCAATCTCTCTCTTCATATTGTTCCACCAAAATGTATGTCGAAGATCACGATACATTTTAGTACTTCGAGGATGGATTGCAAATGGTGTATTGTGTGCCTCCATCATAATCTTGTACTTCAAATCGAGTCGTTAGGGACACAAAGTCTAGAGTGGACTCGAAGTATTCCTTCTTCATCAATTCTAAACTTAGGAATAGCTCCTTCTTGTACTTTCTTCTTCATACGCATCATTTCGGGTGGTGGCTTGAAAGCGACCTTAACTTTTTCTATTAAAGTTGGCTCTGTCGTTATACTTGACATCATCGCACTCATTCCGCATATGATCTTCTACTCAGCGCGTCGGCTACCGTTTAACTTTTCGGGATGGTATTGAATAGTGTGGTGCGTAGTCTTTCAATAGCTCGAGCCAGCGTCATTGCTTAGCGTGTTGAGTTCTTTTTTGAGTGAAGAAATATTTAAGGCTTTTATGGTGCGAATATATCTCCACTTTCTCCCCGTATAGATAGTGCCTCCATATCTTTAAGCCTTGACTTATTGCTTTGACTCTACTCTAGATCATGGTAGGATAATTCCTCTCATACTCTTTAAGTTGTCGCGAGGCATAGGCTATGACTTTCCCGTTGCATGAGAACACATCCTAACCCTTTTGCACGAAGCATCATTTGTAGATAACAAATCCATCCGAACGGATGGTATTGTTAGAAACAGTCTTAAAATAAGTCTCCTCTTAAGCTCTTGGAAACTCTTCTCGCATTCTTACGCTCCAAGCAATTTTGTATCCTTAGGAGTTAAATTGGGTTAATGGAGTAGCGATTAGAAAACCCTTCCACGAATCTCAAATAATAACCGGCTAGACCCAAAACTACGTGCTTGATCCATGAAACTTGGTTTGCTCCCAACTTTGTATTGCTTCAATCTTGGCGGGGTCCACGGATACTCCATGTTTTGACACCACGTGCCCAAAATGCTACTTCCTCGAGCGAACTTCGCATTTCTTCAATTTGGCATATAGTTTGTTTTCCACGAAGCCTTTGGAGTACCGACTTCAAATGGTGCTCATGATCTTCACGACTTTTGGAATATATGAGGATGTCATCAATAAAAGACAACAACAAAGCCCATCCAAATATTCCTTGAATACTCGGTTCATCATATCCATGAAAGCCGCGGGAGCATTAGTCGATCAAAGAAAGACATGACTAAAATTCATAATGCCCGTCTGGGGAGTTACGAAGCGGTCTTTGGAATATCCTCGGTTCTAATCTTGGTGATGATATCCGAGCGAAGATCGATTTTGAAAAGAATTGTGCCCTTGCTAATGTTGGTCAAACAAGTCATCAATCGAGGTGAGGATACCTATTCTTGATGGTGACATGGTTCAATTCCAGATAGTCGATACTGAAATCGCATACTCCGTCTTTCTTCTTTCTGAATAAAAGCAGGGCACCCCGAGGAGATGTCTTAGGGCGAATGAAACCGATGTCCAACAATTCACGTAGTTGGACCTTTAACTCCTGAAGTTCAATAGGAGCCATTCGATATGGGGTTTTAGAAATGGGCTTTGTGCGGGTTGAAGATCAATAAAAATTGACTTCTTCGTTACGGGGTAGGCCAGGAAGTTCTTGAAATCGTCGGGAAAATCGATAACAACGGGAATATTATTCAAATTTGGCGTGTCTTTATTCAAATCCATAACATGGGCTAAGAAAGCTTGACATCCGTTTTTCAATAAGCGAATAGCTTTATGATTAGATATGGCGGTGATTGATTTTAATGGTTTAGTTGCTTGAATTAAATACAACGGGTTGGTTAGGAATATGAAAACTAACAACCTTACGAAAACAATCAATTTTGGCATGATGAGTAGTTAACCAATCAATCCTAAAATCACATCAAAAGCAAGTATCTTTAAAGAGATAAGGTCAACGGTGAAGGTGATGGTGCCAACTTGAATCAAACAAGATTTATAAGCGATGGAT
The DNA here is from genome assembly GCA_020205615.1 of Panax quinquefolius. Taxonomy (NCBI): domain Eukaryota; kingdom Viridiplantae; phylum Streptophyta; class Magnoliopsida; order Apiales; family Araliaceae; genus Panax; species Panax quinquefolius. Next base: position 95,563,553 of record CM035174.1, on the reverse strand, counting down.
GTGATGAAAGTTTCTCTAACGGAGTTTCCACAGATAGGTCAAAGTCTAATTTCTCGGTCGAGTTTAAGCGTTGAGCACATGCGGGAGAGATAAATGAATGGGTATACCGGTATCAGTAAAATATAAACTTAGCAAGAATTTATAAATAGCTTACCGTGATCACCTCGTTTGGGTTCTCGCATTTTGACCGATCACAACAAAGCGCTCTTCCGGAATCGTTGACTTTGACTTTTACGGGAGACGATCTTTTGAGTCACCGTCCCCCATTGAACTAGGTTTATTCTGCGTCTGATCTCGGCGATATGTCCTTCCTTTCCACAATTATAGCATACCTTGAGCTGTTGTGGGCGGTTTGGTGATATGTCCCTCTTTTCGCATTTATAGCATATGGCCGATGGTCGTTCTCCTCCTCCTTAGAACCGATTCTTTGCCGACCTTTGTCGTCTTCACATAGTTAGTTGTTAAATCTCCTCTTTTAAAATCTCCTCTGACTCGCTTCTTCTTTTTTCATGGCCATGATTACCACCGAGTGGTTACCATTTTTGTCCGTCTGTTTCTTTCTCCATTTGGTTATCATTATTACATTGGCTACTTATCTACGATGCGATCCACAGTTATGGTCCCTCGGTTGAACATACTCGTTATCTCGCTCTAACAATTGAGCCACATTTACAACATCTGAATAGAGAGAAATTTATGAGAAATGAGATATTGTCGTATCTTGGGTTTCAAACCTCTCGAAACATCCGCGTCATCGTTCCTCATTCTCCACCAAATGAGGTCTGAACACGGATAACTCTGCAAACTTTGCCTCGTCTTTGAGACAAATCATGTTGTTTTTGTCTAATCGATGAACTCCACTTCCTTCATATAGCGAACACTTTCGGAAAGTATTTGTCATTAAATAGTTCTGAAAGCGTCTCCCAAGACATCTTTGAGTGCGGTTTGGATGGAGTGCAACTTCACGAGACTCCCACCGATGATCTGCCTCATTCACGGAACATAAAGGTGGCGAATGGAACCTTCATTTCTCCGTGCATCCCAAGACATCGAATATCTTGGTAATTTGCTTGACCCGTGTTTCCGCCATGATCGGATCGGCTTTCCCTTAAATTACAGTGGTCCCAACTCTTTGAAGCTGCTTGCATTTGTGACAACTTGGTGAATTGCTATCATTTCCTCCTATTTTTGAACACGAGTCTCCTCGTCGATTTTGCATGAGCTGCAAAAAGCTTCTAAACATCCCTCGTTCATCATACGCTTTCGGTGGTGTTGTTCACGGGAGGAACATTGCCCGACTGTTGCCGTTTCTCCTCGTTGGTGAGTCTGAGAGCGTCTCCACGGTCTCATTTCCATTGTTAATATTCTCGATCGACATTCTCAAATCTTGTGTCATAAAACAAGGGTTAATTAAGAAAATCAATATATCACATAATATCCTTATCTTGACTTGACCAACTAACAAATAAGCTTAGGTAGGACACCTTAGCGAAGGATTTACTCGTCTCTCCCCTCTAGTTCTATTCCGATCTCATGGAGATCATATCCTAAGCTACGATACCAAGCTGGCGCCCCCAAAATAGGTATACATCACCCATTACGAGTTGTCGATACATGATGCGAAAAAACTACAACTTTATTATTACAACGATAAAAGCTGTGAGTTTGAATACAAATATTATCTTACAGATAATATATATACTCAAATAAATCCTCATCACATTTATTGATACATTATTTTACAAAAATGGTGAGGACTACTAAACAACTCTCTCTAGAACTTTCATTCCATACCCCAGAGCTAAATACTATTATATTCTACGCCTCACGAGAAGAAAAATGGAACAAAAAGGAAAAGGGTGAGCTCAACTAGCCCGATAAAGAATATTATGACTAAGATAATATACAACAAATTATCGTTAGTCTTGACGAGGAAAAATCTAATAGAATCTGATAGGCAACAAATTTTAAATCAATATTACGGTGAAATAATAATTCATTAGAAGAGTTAAGTAGAGAATGCAAACTACTATCTTACATGTATGAATTTAAAAGTTCATCGTCTATCTTTTATCCTGTAACATCAATCGATATATATACGGAATCAAATATTCATCTTTTACTCTGGGCGAAAGATATTCATCGATTAATCATGTTCATCTAAACACACATTCATCTTTTTCTACTGGGCCAAAGATATTCTTGAAAATCATTCATCTTTTTACTTTTACTGGGCCAAAGATATTCCATAATATCATCATTTAAGGTAGAAGATGATGAAAAATATTTTTAAAAGCGAATCCGATTGAAACAAAATGGCGAGGATTAAGGATTAAGGATTAAAGTACTTTGTTTTATCCACGTCCAAAAATACCTCAAAAATAATCATAGTGGTGTAAAATTCAGAATGATCAAAACATGGATCTGATCAAAGCTAGTATCCGAATAGATATTTTAGACGAAAAGAAAAATTTTTCATTTTTCGATGAATAGTCTTGATAATAATGAATAATAATAATTATCGTGAATAATAGTCTTATCGTCGTGAATAGTAACTCAGACACCAAAAGTTCCAAATTTGATAAAAACTTGAGATCGATATTTCAACATAATGATATTGAAGAAATAATATCATTCTGAAAAAAAAATATCCACTTACCTCGAAAGATTATTACTTACAGGTTGGAATCACGGGGTATAGTCTTTGAAGGAACTTGCAAATCTAACAATACTCAAAGTATACTCAAAATACTCACAAGAATAAACTCGATAATATAGAGAGAAAAACTTGATTTACGGTGTGATTTTCAATTCTAACCTAAGCACCTATTTATAGGAAAATGTTTAGAACACAAAAGAAAAAATTTAATAAAATATTAATATATATTATAAATTTCCTTAGCCCACCTTTGAAGATCTGATTTCAGCAATTAATATCACATATTAGCCCACTTAAATGCAAAAAAAAACGTTTTCTTTAAAATAAATAATTAAAACTTCAAAAATCGATTATTTGAACTTGAACTTGATAATTCATAATAAATAGCCCTTTTATCAAAAAATTCGAATCTCGCGAGTTTTTTATAGGAAATTCAATTCTCTACAACTTTGCGAAGAAAAAGTTTTTCCAAATTCCAAACAAAAATTGGCAAAAATCCACAAGCGAGGCGATTTTTGAAATTTATAATCAAATTTGATCGATAAATGGGGTCCATGAGCATGTTTAACATGTTTTAAACATTTATTGCAACAAAAATACTCTTCCTCCTCGTATACTCATATATCCCACATTAGTTGTAAAAAAATATCACCATTATTATATTATTAAAATATAATAATATATTTAAATGAATTATTTTATCGAGAAAAGATAAAATTTCAATTTTCAACAATTGTCACATTAAAATTTTCTCCATCTATATCCACATAAAATCAATATTTTCCTCATCATATGAATCAATAATTAATTATTCACAAATAATATTACGAAATCCTGATATTGATGACCCGGGTGCGGTTCAGGGAAGAGGGGGCTTTCGATAAAAATTTCTCCTTCTTGGCGTGCATTAGGTGACCAAACCTCTCCTTAGATAGAACTTTCTAGACATTGCCAATAATGTTATCTAATAATATTATTCGGATAATATGAATTATTGCTTCGATAATGAAAAATCTTGTGTGTAATGATTTATTGAAACAACAATAATATAAAATATCAATATGACAATTATTAAATCGATAAAATCTTGAGCGATAATTCTTGTAACCATTATTAAGTAGTGCCTTCTTACGTAAGAATCGATAATTGGTGCGATCTGGTAATCTTCTTGTGTTTTAACCACAGAGTATTTTAACGATATATTAGCGGTAACAACTTCTGTTATTTTTTAAACCACTTATATTTGTCGTTTTCTTCATCCATCGCTTTTTCGTTATGGGGCCCACAAAATCTTGCGTGTGTCGTGCGAATATTCCCGAAGCGATGAGAATATTCCACGACCAAGCGAATATTCCCAAACAACAATGAATATTTTATAACCACTTGCTTATTTTGAAATATTTGCGTATTTTACCCTAACTATCCACATTAATCAAATCAACCCTTACTATTTCAAAATAATAAATAGAAAATTAAATTTCATTAATAATAAGTTGGGGTCTTCTGACCTCCCTCCTTATGAAATTTAAGTCCTCGAAATTGCGTGTCACGTACTGGTGTTTGAAAAGGTGAGGATACCTCGCTTTCATTTCCGTTTCAATTCCCGTCATTTCCTCTATAGCATGATTCCTCCACAAAACTTTAACTTGTGGTATGACCTTTCTTGCGTAGGACATGCTCCTTCTATCCAAGATCTTGGCAGTTACCTCCTCATCGTTTAAGTCTTGACTATCTCGTCCGGTTCTAACTCTCTATAACGTGGTTGGGTCTTTCACATATTCTGAAATGCGGATATATGAAACACATTATGAACACGAGACATACTCGGAGAAGTAGCTTGCGAGTCTATAGGCTACATTTCCTACTCGGTCGAAATTTGAAATGGACCCGATAAATGCGTGGATTGAGCTTTCCTCTCTTTCCAAATCTTGTAACTCCCTTCCATGGAAGCAACTTCATGACAATCATGATCCCCATATACTAAATTCCACGTCCTTTCGATGAAGATCCGCATAACTCTTTTATCGATCTTGTCTTGGTTTGTATCGTTGTCGAATCATTTGGATCTTTTAGGTGATCATCATACGTACTAACTTCGGGTCCCAACAATGTTGCTTCACCCACCTCGTCCCAACATATTGGAGAAGCGACACTTTCGTCCATATAATGCTTGAATGGAGCCACACTATACTTGCACGATAAGCTGTTGTTGTGGGAGAATTCCACCATGGTAAATACTTATCCCAAGCGCCCTTGAAGTCTAGGACCACGAGTCTTAATAGATCTTCAAGAGTTTGAATAGTCCTCTCGATTGTCCGTCCGTTTGAGGGATGGTATCTTAGAACTAAATCGTAAATCCGTGCCCATAGCTTTTTGCAAGCTAACCCAAAATCTTGAAGTGAATCTTGGGTCACGATCCAAAACTATGGATCTTGGCATGCCATGCAACCTCACAATCTCATTCACGTACATACTAGCAAGGCGTTCAGGGAATAAGTCTCCGTGTCGGCAAAAATGAAGCGGAACTTGGTTAATCTATCAACAATAACCCAAATAGCATTGATGCCTTGAAAGCCGTAGGAAGACCCGTAACTTGAAATCCATGGTAATGTGTTCCCACTTCCATTTGAATCTCAAGTGGTTCTGAGCGGACCCTTAGGTACTAGATGCTCACGCTTTACCGTTGACAAGTTAAACACATTGAGATAAACTTTGCAATCTCTCTCTTCATATTGTTCCACCAAAATGTATGTAGAAGATCACGATACATTTTAGTACTTCGAGATGGATTCCAAATGGTGTATTGTGTGCCTCCATCATAATCTTGTACTTCAAATCAGTCGTTAGGGACCTGAAGTCTAGAGTGGACTCAAGTATTCCTTCTTCATCGATTCTAAGCTTAGGAATAGCTCCTTCTTGTACTTTCTTCTTCATACGCATCGGCTCAAGATTGGGTGGCTTGAAGCGACCTTAACTTTTTCTATTAAAGTTGGCTCTGTCGTATATACTTGACATCATCGCACTCATTCCGCATATGATCTTCTACTCAGCGCGTCGGCTACCACGTTAAACTTTTCGGGATGGTATTGAATAGTGTGGTCGTAGTCTTTCAATAGCTCGAGCCAGCGTCATTGCCGCGTGTTGAGTTCTTTTTGAGTGAAGAAATATTTAAGGCTTTTATGGTGCGAATATATCTCCACTTTCTCCCCATATAGATAGTGCCTCCATATCTTTAAGCGAAAGCATTGCTTTGCCAACTCTAGATCATGGTAGGATAATTCCTCTCATACTCTTTAAGTTGTCGCGAGCATAGGCTATGACTTTCCCACGTTGCATGAGAACACATCCTAACCCTTTGCACGAAGCATCGTTTGTAGATAACAAATCCATCAAGAACGGATGGTATTGTTAGAACAGTCTTAGAAATAAGTCTCCTCTTAAGCTCTTGGAAACTCTTCTCGCATTCTTCTCCAAAGCAAATTTTGTATCCTTAGAGTTAAATTTGGGTTAATGGAGTAGCGATTAGAAAAAACCCTTCCACGAATCTCAGATAATAACCGACTAGACCCGAAAAAACTACGTGCTTGATCCACCAAACTTGGTTGCTCCCAACTTTGTATTGCTTCAATCTTGGCCGGGTCCACGGATACTCCATGTTTTGACACCACGTGCCCAAGAAATGCTACTTCCTCGAGCGAACTTCGCATTTCTTCAATTTGGCATATAGTTTGTTTTCACGAAGCCTTTGGAGTACCGACTTCAAATGGTGCTCATGATCTTCACGACTTTTGGAATATATGAGGATGTCATCAATAAAAACAACACAACAAAGCCCGATCGAAATATTCCTTGAATACTCGGTTCATCATATCCATGAAAGCGCGCAGGAGCATTAGTCGATCAAAAGACATGACTAAAAATTCATAATGCCCGTCTGGGAGTTAAAAGGCGGTCTTTGGAATATCCTCGATTCTAATCTTGGTGATGATATCCGAGCGAAGATCGATTTTGAAAAGAATTGTGCCCCTTACTTGGCTGGTCGAACAAGTCATCAATCTGAGGTAGAGGATACCTATTCTTGATGGTGACATGGTTCGATTCCGATAGTCGTACTGAAGTCGCATACTCCGTCTTTCTTCTTTCTGAATAAAGCAGGGGAGCACCCCGAGGAGATGTCTTAGGGCCAGATGAAACCGATGTCCAACAATTCACGTAGTTGGACCTTTAACTCTGAAGTTCAATAGGAGCCATTCGATATGGGGTTTTAGAAATGGGCTTTGTACGGGTTCAAGACGATATAAAAATTGACTTCACGTTACGGGGTGAGGCAGGAAGTTCTTGAAATCGTCGGAAAAGTCGATAACAACGGGAATATTATTCAAATTTGGCGTGTCTTTATTCAAATCCATAACATGGGCTAAGAAAAAGCTTGACATCCGTTTTTCAATAAGCGAATAGCTTTATGATTAGATATGGCGATGATTGATTTTAATGGTTTAGTTGCTTGAATTAAATACAACGGGTTGGTTAGGAATATGAAAACTAACACCTTACGAAAACAATCAATTTTGGCATGATGAGTAGTTAACGATCAATCCCTAAAATCACATCAAAAGCAAGTATCTTTAAAGAGATAAAATCAACGGGTAAGGTGATGGTGCCAACTTGAATCAAACAAGATTTATAAGCGATGGATGTGATGAAAGTTTCTCTAGCGGAGTTTCCACGAGATAGGTCAAAGTCTAATTTCTCGAATCGAGTTTAAGCGTTGAGCACATGCGGGAGAGATAAATGAATGGGTATGCCGGTATCAGTAAGGTATAAACTTTGCAAGAATTTATAAATAGCTTACCGTGATCACCTCGTTTGGGTTCCTCGCATTTTGACCGATCACAACAAAGCGCTCTTCCGGAATCGTTGACTTTGACTTTTACGGGACGATCTTTTGAGTCACGAATCCCCATTGAACTAGGTTTATTCTGCGTCTGATCTCGGCGATATGTCCTTCCTTTCCACAATTATAGCATACCTTGAGCTGTTGTGGGCGGTTTGGTTTGGTGATATGTCCCTCTTTTCGCATTTATAGCATATAATGGGTGGTGGTTCTCCTCCCTAGAACCGATTCTTTTTGTGCTTTGTCGTCTTCACATAGTTAGTTGTTAAATCTCCTCTTTTAAAATCTCCTCTGACTCGCTTCTTATTTTTCATGGCCATGATTACCACCGGAGTGGTTACCATTTTTGTCCGTCTGTTTCTTTCTCATTTGGTTATCATTATTACATTGGCTTGCTTATCTACGATACGATCCACGGTTATGGTCCCTCGGTTGAACATACTCGTTATCTCGCTCTAACAATTGAGCCACATTAACAACATCTGAATAGAGAAAAATTTATGAGAAATGAGATATTGTCGTATCTTGGGTTTGAACCTCTCGAAACATCCGCGTCATCGTTCCTCATTCTCCACCAAATGAGGTCTGAACACGGATAACTCTGCAAACTTTGCCTCGTCTTTGAGACACCGTCGTGTTGTTTTGTTCTAATCGATGAACTCCACTTCCTTCATATAGCCGAACACTTTCGGGAAAGTATTTGTCATTAAATAGTTTCTGAAATGTCTCCCAGACATCTTTGAGTCTTGGATGGAGTGCAACTTCACGAGACTCCCACCGATGATACGCCTCATTACGGAACATAAAGGTGGCGAATGGAACCTACATTCTCCGTGCATCCCAGACATCGAATATCTTGGTAATTTGCTTGACCCGTGTTTCTTATGATCGGATCGGCTTTCCCTTAAATTACAGTGGTCCCGACTCTTTGAGCGCTTGCATTTGTGACAACAACAGTGTAATTACTATCATTTCCTCTGTATTTTGAAACACGAGTCTCCTAAATGCGATTTTGCATGAGCTGCAAAAAAAGCTACAAACATCCCTCGTTCATCATCTGCTTTCGGTGGTGTTGTTCGCGGGAGGAACATTGCCCGACTGTTGCGTTCTCCTCGTTGGTGAGTCTGAGCGTCTCCACGGTCTCATTTCCATTGTTAATATTCTCGATTCGACATTCTCAAATCTTGTCATAAAACAAGGGTTAATTAAGAAAATCAATATATCACATAATATCCTATATATCTTGACCAACTAACAAATAAGCTTAGGTAGGACACACTTTAGCGAAGGATTTACTCGTCTCTCCCTCTAGTTCTATTCCCGATCTCATGGAGATCATATCCTAAACTACGATACCAAGCTGTGGCGCCCCCAAAATAGGTATACATCACCCATTACGAGTTGTCGATACGTGATGCGAAACAACTACAACTTTATTATTACAACGATAAAAAAGCTGTGAGTTTGAATACAAATATTATCTTACAGACAAATATATATACTCAAATAAATCCTCATCACATTTATTGATACATTATTTTACAAAAATGGTGAGGACTACTAAACAACTCTCTCTAGAACTTTCATTCCATACCCAGGCTAAATACTTTCATTTATATTCTAGCCTCACGAGAAGAAAAATGGAACAAAAAGGAAAAGGGTGAGCTCAACTAGCCCGATAAAGAATATTATGACTAAGATAATATACAAACAAATTATCGTTAGTCTTGACGAGGAAAAAATCTAATAGAATCTGATAGGCAACAAATTTTAAATCAATATTATTATGAAAATAATAATTCATTAGAAGAGTTAAGTAGAGAATGCAAACTACTATCTTACATGTATGAATTTAAAAGTTCATCGTCTATCTTTTATCCTGTAACATCAATCGATATATATACGGAATCAAATATTCATCTTTTTTTCTTTCTGGGCGAAGATATTCATCGATTAATCATGTTCATCTAAACACACATTTCATCTTTTTTCTACTGGGCGAAAGATATTCTTGAAAATCATTCATCTTTGCTACTTCTGGGCCAAAGATATTCCATAATATCATCATTTAAGGCGAAGATGATGAAAAATATTTTTAAAAGCGAATCCGGTGAAACAAAATGGCGAGGATTAAGGATTAAGGATTAGTACTTTGTTTTATCCGTCCAAAATACCTCAAAAATAATCATAGTGGTGTAAAATTCAAGAATGATCAAAACATGGATCTGATCAAAGCTAGTATCCAGAATAGATATTTTAGACGAAAAGAAAATTTTTCATTTTTAGATGAATAGTCTTAATATTAAATGAATAATGTAGTAGTATCGTGAATAGTCTTAAGTATCGTGAATAGTAACTCAGACACCAAAAGTTCCAAATTTGATAAAAACTTGAGATCGATATTTCAACATAATGATATTGAAGAAATAATATCATTCTGAAAAAAAATAATATCCACTTACCTCGAAAGATTAGTACTTACAGTTGGAATCTAGGATATAGTCTTTGAAGGAACTTGCACCGTATAACAATACTCAAAGTATACTCAAAATACTCACAAGAATAAACTCGATAATATAGAGAGAAAACTTGATTTACGGTGTGATTTTCAATTCTAACCTAAGCACCTATTTATAGGAAAATGTTTAGAACACAAGCGAAAAATTTAATAAAATATTAATATATATTATAAATTTCCTTAGCTCCACCTTTGAAGATCTGATTTCAGCAATTAATATCACATATTAGCCCACTTAAATGCAAAAAAACGTTTTTCTTTAAAATAATAATTAAAACTTCCAAAATCGATTATTTGAACTTGAACTTCATAATTCACAATAAATAGCCCTTTTATCAGAAAATTTGAATCTCGCGAGTTTTTTATAGGAAATTCAATTCTCTACAACTTTGGAAGAAAGTTTTTCCAAATTCCAAACAAAAATTGGCCAAAAATCCACAAGCAGGCGATTTTACAATTATAATCAAATTTGATCGATAAATGGGGTCCCACAAGCATGTTTAACATGTTTTAAACATTTATTGCAACAAAATACTCTTCCTCCTCGTATACTCATATATCCCATTTAGTTGTAAAAATATCACCATTATTATATTATTAAAATATAATAATATATTTAAATAATTATTTTATCGAGAAAAAGATAAAATTTCAATTTTCAACAATTGTCACATTAAAATTTTCTCCATCTATATCCACATAAAATCAATATTTTCCTCATCATATGAATCAATAATTAATTATTCACAAATAATATTACGAGAATCACAATATTGTGACCGAGGCGGTTCAGGAAAGAGGGGCTTTCGATAAAATTTCTCCTTCTTGGCGCATGATTAGGTGACCAAACCTCTCCTTAGAGCGAACTTTCTAGACATTGCCAATAATGTTATCTAATAATATTATTAGGATAATATGAATTATTGCTTCGATAATGAAAAATCTTTGTGTAATGACATTTATTGAAACAACGATATATAAAATATCAATATGACAATTATTAAATCGATAAAATCTTTGAGCGATAATTCTTAACCATTATTAAGTAGTGCCTTCTTACGTAAGAATCAATAATTGGTGCGATCTGGTAATCTTCTTGTGTTTTTTAACCATAGAGTATTTTAACGATATTACTTGATAACAACTTCTGTAGTTATTTTTAAACCACTTATATTTGTCGTTTTCTTCATCCAATCGCTTTTTCGTTATGGGGCCCACAAAAAATTGCGGCAAATCGTCACGAATATTCCCAAACGATGCTGAATATTCCACGACCAAAATGCGAATATTCTAAATGAAACAATGAATATTTTATAACCACTTGCTTTTTTGAAATATTTGCGTATTTTACCCAACTATCCACATTAATCAAATCAACCCTTACTTATTTCAAAATAATAAATAGAAAATTAAATTTCATTAATAATAAGTTGGGGTCTTGGCGGATCTGACATGCAGAAAGTCATACAAAAAGTTTTGGGAATGTGGTTGTGTTTGATACAACTTACAATCTGAACCTTCTGATTTGATTTTCGCACCTATAGTAGGGTTAATCACCGTGAACGAAATGATTTTTAGGGTGTGCATTATTAAGTGGTGAAAAGATTGATGCTTTTGATTGGTTTTTCAACGAATGGTTGAAAGTGATGTCGGATAGCCCAAAATGATCATAATGATCAAGATCCGTGAATGTGAAATTCAATTCAAGCTATGCTTCCAAATACTTTTCATAGGTATTGCATTTGGCATATTTTGAAAAAGTTTTCTGAAAAATTAGGTCCAATTCCCTACAAAGAACATTATGGCGAGTTAAGTTGTTGTATATGGAAATTTGAGAGCCCAGACGAGTTTGAAAGAAGATGGGTTGAGGTTGTAGGGAAAGCTAAATTTGACACGAATGATTGGTTCTGGGGAGATGTCTGAAATCCATGACGATGGGTTCGAGCATTTTTGGGACATATTTTTACGCCCACATGACTAGTAGCCAAAGAGTTGAAGGGCTCATGCCTTTTTTCAAAGTATGTGTCTCCTCAAAATTCAATGTTGGATTTTGTGGCCAGCGGTTTAATAGGGGACTTGCCAAAATGCGACATAATGAACTAGATTTCAATCGTAAGGATGTCGATGAAAAGCCACGAACGATGGCGGGAGGGAATCATGGAATACCGGATGAGTGAGTTGTACACACGAACTATTTTTACAAGTTTCAAAAGCAACTACTTGAAAGTGGCAAGTATGTGGTAACACGTACATTTAAAGATGACAACAATTTGTATGTCTGATGTTCGAATGTAAGGAGGGTGATTCTAATGATAGTAAGCTTTACGTTTGACAAGTCATCAAACTTTGTTAAATGTGGTTGTCGGATGTTTGAGAGTGATGGAATTCCATGTAGGCATATGTTGGCATATTTCACAAAAAAAGCAGTTATGGAATTACCTAATCAATACATCTTGCGGAGGTGGACAAAATCTGCGAAATGTGACAAAGTTATGGATGACTTGGGTGGGAGTGTGAGTGAAATATGGATGACTTAGCATTAGCAGTTCTCTTTAGAACCCCATCACTACTATCACCAATAATAATAACCTCTTCACACATCTCATTCTTGCCTCCTTCAAAACTTCCGGAAAATCTAAATCATCGAGACCTTGAGTATCACACACTTAACTCGTCTCACATCCATCAATTCCACCGTATGATTCCTCAAAGCAACATCCGCCTCTTGTGGCTTATCGATGCAATCCTAACCCAAAATCTGCCCATAGTTCAACTCACTGTGACACCCCAAAATAGGTATACAACACCCATTCTGAGTACGCCAAATACATGGTGCAGAAAAAAACTATAACTTCATAATCTGATTGTGGAGTGCAAAATCGACAACACATCTTTAATGAGTTTAAATATAAATATTGTCTTCAGACAATATCCACACTCAAATAAGTCCTCGTTACAATTATTCAAACACTATTTTACAAAAATAGTGAGGGGCTTGCTAAAATATCTTTCTAGAACCATCACTCCATTACCAATAGTTCTGCTTATGTTTCTCCTCCTCACGAGAAAATGGAACAAAAAGGAAAAGGGTGAGCTCAACTAGCCCGATAAAGAATATTATGACTAAGATAATATCTGACAAATTATCGTTAGTCTTCAATGAGAAAAAATCGATAAAATATAATAGCCAACAAGTTTTAGATCAACAAGCTGCAGTGAAAGCGACAATCCATTAGAAGAGTCAGTAGAGAATGAGTTCTCTTATCTTACAGATTTAAAAGTCCATCATCAATATTTTATCCACATAACAACAATCGATATACATCTTTATACAAATATTCATCTTTTGCACTACGAGGCCAAAGATATGCATTTGTATCACCGATTAAGTCGTATTCATCTCAACACTGTTCATCTTTTGCTACCCACCAAAGATATTCATCGATTAATCATTTATCTTTTTTGGCCTTTATAAGTAGAAGATATTTAGTAATATCATCATTTAGGATTGAGGATGATGAAAAATATTTTAAAGAAAGCGAATCGGTTGAAGCGGAAGGACAAATAGTAGGGATTAGTATAATAGTTTATCCAAGATCAATAATACTTCATAAATACCAATTTTGAAGCGAATTCAAAAATAAAGATCAAAACATGAATACTGATCAAAATAGTAACCATAATAGACATCTTGGACAAAAGAAGAAAATTTCATTTTTCTATGAATAGTGTAATATTAAGTGAATAGTCTTAGTATTATCGTGAATAATAACCCCAGACATAAAAGTTCTAAATTTGATAAAATTCATATAAATACTTGGCATAATGATATTGAAGAAATAATATCATATATGAAGAAAATAACATCCACCACCTCAAAATATCGATTGCTTACGATCGGAATATCGGTATAAAAATTTGAAGGAAACTTGCAGCGATGAATAGAAACTCACAAGTATCTAAATACTCACAAAATACACTCAATAATCTAAAGAGAAAGAAAAAACTTGTTTACGGTGTGATTTTCAATTCTAACTTAGCCCTCTATTTATAGGAAAATATTAGCAAACTTGACTGCTGACACGATGGCTTTACTGCTCTATTCCCACCCACCACATTTGAAATAAATTCAGCACATTTCATCACCAACCACAAGTGGGGCCCACTAAATTCTAAATTTTCCACCAAAATCATTTATAAACCTAATTTAAGAATCGATTTACCTCTTAAAATTCATAACAAATCATCGTTCATTTTAACGGTTCAAAATTTGTGGACATATACTCAACTTATATATGTATAACATATCCAAAAATTACAATGATCCAACGGTCGGATTAAAAATTATAACTCACACAATATATCTAAAAACAACGGTTTAATTTTTAATACCTTCATTCAAACAAAAAATCTTGATAAAACACCTCAACATTAACTCCTTCATTTTTAACCACAATAAATATATCCAACATTTATATCCACATAAAATAAATATTTTCTTATTATATGAATCAATAATTAATTATTCACAAATAATATTCAGAATCACATTTATGACATTTGTGATTTAGTAAATTACCCGAGGAAGAGGGCTTTTCAATAAGAATTTCTCACTTATTGGCGGCGCAATTAGGTGACCAAACCTCTCCTCTTGTGAACTTTCTAGACATTGCCAATAATGTTATCTAATAATATTATTCAAATAATATGAATTATTGATCGATAATGGAAAATCTTTGTGGAATGATAATTATTGAAACAACAATAATATAAAATATCAATGGCGAATTATTGAATCGATAAAATAAAATATTGATAATTCTACATAACAATTATTAGTAGTGCCTTATTACGTAAGGATCGAATAATTCATCAATCTGTTGTCCTGCGTATTCTTGTATTTTAACCATTCGGATATTCAACTTGATAGTTACTTATTGTTAAATAATATGTGAATTATTTATAAAAATTATTTTTTTATCCAAGCCGATTATTGTAAGACCCGACTTTTATAAATAAAGATGATTTTTTCTATAAATATTATTTTTGAATATTATGGAATAAATTTGATATAATGTTATAGTTGTGGGTAATATTTATAAATTTTACAAAGTATGCTGAGTTGTTATAAAATATTAGTTTGGTGGGAAAATATTCTTTTGTTGTTAGGGAATATTAAATGCAATGGCTCAATCATTGGTGGACCCCATACTTGAAATTATTGTCGGATTGAGAAAGCGACAAAAATATTTTATAAAAATAACGGCGGAGAATGTTCTGCAATTAAAGCTGTTGAACTACCGGTGGTAAAAGAAATGCGATGTCTGGCGTAGTTGCATAGTAGCACCGGTATTGATTATTGATGCTTACGTGAGAAGTCACTCACTATGCTCAATTATTACTCTGATAATTCTTTGCATCATATCTCTTATATTATTGATTCAATTATTGTCACGATATCATACTGTATAATATGTTATAGTATTAAATCAATAATTGAGGCGACAAGTTATAAATGATTAATAATTGTTGAAAGATTAAATATGTGTTGATGAAAAAAAAAAATGATTTGTGGTAAGTTTGATTATTTTATGGGGGCTCGTATGTCATCATCTCTAAAGAGTCTCTTAAATCGATAGTAATTACCTTAAATCGATAGTAATTACCCTTGTGAATAGTATTTACCTTCAAATCGATAGTATTTACATTCGTTAATAGTAATTACCTTTACAGATACGTCGAACCACTTGTCATTTCACATTACTGTATCGAACCACTTGTCGTTTCACATTCTGAGCGTCGAACCAGCGATTAGTCAAATCACTTGCCTTTTCACCTGGCGGTCTTTAGCTAGAAATCTTCTATAAATAGAGGCCTGAGGGCTTCATTATTTTCACGAATTCATTCAAGCTATAGAGAGAAAGTATAGAGAGAATAAGAGAAAAGAAGAAGAGTATTTTGTTCTTCTACTTCTTTGCGATATTCAATCTCCTACCAAATGTAAGGGGTGTTATTCTTTCTTATTCATGAAGAAGCTGTTGTTATTCCATTACTTATTATTACATTGGAATAACTTTTGTATCGTGGTTTACCCTATACTTGGTGACATTCTTCTATTATTACATTAGAACATCATCATGCATGTGTATTTTACCTTGGACTGGTTAAAATCTTTATTATTATTACATTTGGAACATCACATGCATGTGTTTTACAGGACTGGTTCCATCTTTATTATTATTACATTGGAACATCACATGCATGTGTTTTAGCGGACTGGTTTAAATCTTTATTATTATTACATTGGAACATCACATGCATGTGTTTCTGTGGGACTGGTTCCATTCTTTATTATTACATTGGAACATCACATGCATGCGTTTCTGTGGGACTGGTTAGATTATTTATTATTGTTGGAATAACTTTTTATGCGGTCTTATCGCGTGCATGGTGATTTCTTTTGTTATTCCATTCTTTATTATACCCGATTGGTTAAAACTTTGACTTATACTCCATGAAATTAGTGGAATATCCTTGATATTTGCGTTTCATCCGATATCTTTTCATGAAAATATTCTTACGATCATTCTTGAATTTTACTCTCTAAAGCGATGTCATATTGATAATTTGGGCGTTAATAATTCTGGATAAAATAATTCTTGAACTTGTTTTATTGAATTCTTATATCATTGTCATCATCCTCGTATTTATATTTTTTAAAAGTCAATACGTGGCTTGTAGTGCATAGATGGACTTGGTATGATTATGACCGAGAGACTATTGATGTAATCATGTTAGTAATAATGTTACAAATGATGTGGTAAAAATCCTCGATTAGCGTAGTGCATTGATGGGCCGATTGTTGGCATGATCATGACCATTAATGAATACACAAATATTCTTGGCGTAGTGCGTGAATAATTGTGGTGGTGATCTTAAAGAATATCCTTGGTAGTAGTGCGGGGTGATTCGATGATGTGGAATATTTATTAAAAGTGAGTCTCGAGATATAACGATGATGAAAAACCTTTTAAAACCTAAAAGATAGTAGACTTTATTTTCTACTGACTCTTTTAATGGATTGCATATTCACATTGCCGCATTAAAGCGGTTGTCTATTGTATTTTATCGGTTTAACATTGTTGAAGAAGACTATTGATAATTTATTACGCATTATCTTAGTCATAATATTTCTTCTTGGGCTAGTTGAGCTCACCCTTTCTTTCCTTTATTCTCTTGAGGAAATGAGAATATAGGCTGGGGCAGAGTCGAAGCGAGTGATGGTCTGAAGATAGCATTAGTAGTCCTCACTATTACGTGAAATAGTGTGATAATAATTATAATGAGGACTCCTTTTTGAGTTTGTATAATATCTAGTAGGCGATATTTGTATTTAAACTCACGATTTATATAAGTATTGTACCCGGCGATTATGTTAGTAAGTTGTATTTAAATTACATACCATGTAAGTGGCGACCCAAGATGGGTGATGTATACCTAATTTTGGGGGCGTCACAATTAATATCGAGCTTAGGATATGATCCTGGCTAAGATGTGAGAATAGTACTAGGAGGGAGGCAGGGAATACCTTATTAGTATGACCTACCTAAGTTTATGTCTATTTTTATTGGTTGGTCGAGAAGATAGGGATAATTTGTTACATGTCACATTAACCTTTTGTTTTGTGGCGATGTCTCGAAAATGACATCTTAGAATGTTGAGAATAGCAATGGAAGCGAGGCGATCGTTGATTCACCACATATCGATAATCGGGGATAATGTGCATCGAGGAAGGCGACAATCCTCGTACAAACAACAACAACTGACCAAATGATGAATGATCAAATGTTGGAGGCTTTATACGATTTATGCGACGGCGAGAGGCGACTCATCCAAAAGCGTGGGGTGGAAACACGGAAAACTCTCGGTGCGGTCACCGCTAAACAATTCAGGGCTGGGACCACCGGAGTTTAAGGAGAGCAAAACCACTTACAGGCGGAAGCATGGATAAAACAGATTACCAAGATATTTGATGTCTTGGGATGCTCAGAAGCAAAAGGTTCCCTTCTACGCCTTTATGTTGCGGCGGAGGCGGATTCTTGGTGGGGAATCGGTAAAAGCGTACTCGGCTTTCTTTGTCTTGAAGATATCTTGGGAGAAGTTCGAGGAGGCATTCAGCGACAAATACTTTCACGAAAGTATTAGCCACATGAAGGAGGTGAAATTTATCAAGTTGGAACAAAACAATATGGCGGTAATATCGCAATCTGAGGCAAAATTTGCGGAGTTATCACGGTTCGTCGTCCCACTTGGTGGATAATGAAGAGAGAATGGCGCGAATGTTTTAAGAGGTTTGAAGCGGGAGATACGTCGACATCTTATTTCTCATAAAGCGTGTTTGTATTCGGATGTTGTAAATAGGGGCTCGATTAGTGGAGCGCGATAATGAGTCAACAAAACTAAAAGAAGCGGTAAAGGCAAAATTATAATACCGGCGAGTAGTCATCGAAGCGGTGACAACAAGCGTGGAGGAATCAACGGGCGGATATGGTAACCACTTGGTGGTGTCGAGGCCAAAACAATAGAATGGACATTTCAAGAAAGCGGAGATTCAACAATGGTGGAAAAGCGTCGACTGGACACCCATTGTTAAGGAAGGAGAAAGACCACCTATCATATGCTTCAAATCACGGAGGAGAGAACACATCGATCAAAGCTGCGTCATGCGAGTCAAAGCATGTTATAATTGTGGAAGAAAGGTCACTTAGCTCGATTTTGTCGTTCTAGAAGACAAATTTAGTTAGGATGGAGGCACCAAAAGGCCGTCCCGGAAAATTCAAAACCGATGGTCTGAGGGAGGCGTTTGTTGTGACCTCCCAAAGCGAGAATCCGAATGAGGTCATCACGGGTAAGCTTATCATAAACTCTAATGAAATCTATACTTTATTTGATCTGGGTTCTACCCATTCTTTTATTTCTCCTACTTGCGCTCATCGATTAAATTTGACTCAGGAGAATTAGACTTTGACTTATCATGTGGAAACTCAGTTGGGAGAAACCTTCATTACATCCACTTGTTTATAAGTCTTGTTTTGGTTCAAATCGGTACCCTCACATTACACATCGATCTTATTTCATTAAAAATACTTGCATTTGGCGTGATTACAAGGTTGATTGGTTAACTACTTATCATGCAAAAATTGATTATTTTAAATAAGGTTGTTAGCTTTCATATTCTAATCAACCTATTATCTGAATTCAACGACCAAACCATTAAAATCAATCACGGTCGTCTCGAGCCGTAAAAGCTATTCGTTTATTGAAAAAGCGGATGTCGAGCTTTCTTAGCTCATATTCTGATTTAAATAAAAATAAATCCGGTTTTAAGCGATATTCTATTGTTAATAAATTTCTGGCGTATTCTAGAAGAACTTCTGGCCTCCCCAGGCGTGAAATTGAATTTTGTATCGACCTTAAACCGGTACAAAACCTATTTCAAAGCCCATGTCGAATAGCTCTATTGAACTTGAGTTAAAGACCCAATGCGAGGAATTGTTAGACATTGGCTTTATTAGTCTAGTACTTCTCCTTGGGGTTGCTCACATTACATTAAAGTGAAGAAAAAGATGGGAGTATCGACTTTGTATTGATTATCGGGAGTTGAATCATGTCACCATCAAAATAGGTATCCATTGCCCGCGTATTGATGACTGTTTGACGGTTGCAAGGCCAAATTCTTTTCAAAGATTGATCTTCGTTAGGATATCACCAATTAAAGATTAGAACCGTGACATTCCAAAAGGCGGCTTTTAGAACTTCGATGCGGACATTATGAATTCTTAGTCGTATCCTTTGGATTGACTAATTCTCCTCTTTGCCTTCATGGATATGATGAGCCAAGTATTCGAGGAATATTTAGATCACTTTGTGGTGCGTCTTTATTGATGACATCCTTATTTATTCCAAAAAGCCGTGAAGATCATGAAAGCAACAGCGAGGTGACACTCCAAAAGCTTACGTGAATATAAGCTTTATGCCAAGTTGAAGAAATCGAGTTACGGCGAGAAGTAGCATTCCTTGAGCACGTGGTATCAAGTCGTAGAATATCTGTTGACCCGCGAAGATTGAAGCTATTGAAAGCGGAACAACCTAAATCGATGGCCAAAATGCGTAGCTTTCTCGGTTTAAATTTGGTTATTATCGGAGATTAAGTGGAAGGATTTTCTCGAATCATTATTCCATTATTTCGGTGACTCGGAAAGATCTGAGTTCGGTTGGAAGCGAAGAATGTGAGAAGAGTTTTCAAGAACTTCGAGGAGACTTATTTGATTTTGTTACGACAATACCATCGGCTCGGAGGATTTGTCATCTGATGATGCTTGGGCAAAAGGTTGGGATGTGTTCTCATGCAACATGGAAAAGTTATAGCCTATGCCTCGCGACAACTCAAAGAATATGAGAGGAATTATCCTACTCATGATCTGAGAGTTAGCGGTTGTTATCTTCATAACTTAAAATTTGGAGCATTACTTGTATGGGAGAAAGTGGAGATCTTTCTGGATCATAAAAAGCCTCAAATATTTCTTCACTCAAAAGGAACTCGACATGCGACAACGACGTTGGCTTGAAGCTGTTGAAAGATTATGATCGTACCATCGATACCATCACGGAAGCGAGCGTGGTAG
Source organism: Panax quinquefolius (assembly GCA_020205615.1). Lineage (NCBI taxonomy): Eukaryota > Viridiplantae > Streptophyta > Magnoliopsida > Apiales > Araliaceae > Panax > Panax quinquefolius. The sequence continues at coordinate 95,542,797 of CM035174.1, read as the reverse complement.
GCGGCGGCATTGAGTGAAAATCATATGCAATCTGACAGTGCGATATTGTCAGCGCGAAAGGCCCATTTTGTGTGACTTGCAAAGGATGGAGATAGAGTTAAAGACTCGAGGGACGCGTGTGATGATAAGCGAGTATCTGAGTAGAACCAGACTTTGTCGATAAAGTTAAAAGGCTGCTTTCAAGCTTGCGGGACACAGGCGATGCGTATGAGGAAAAAGTGCAAGAAGGTGCTATCTCAGGAAGCAAGAATCGATGAAGAAGGAATACTTGAGTCAACTCCGGACTTTGTGTTCTAACGACCACGATTTAAAGTATAATATCATGATGGGCGCCTGACACACCATTTGCGATCCATCTGGAGTACCAAAATGTATCGTGATATTAAGCCATACATTTTGGTGGAAGCAATATGAAGAGAGAGATGGCTTTGTTTATCTCAAGGTGTCTAACTTGTCAGCGAGTTAAAAGCGAAGCATCAAGTACCAAAAAGGTCCATTGCAACCACTTGAAATTCCGAGAATGGAAGTGGGAGCACATTACCGTGGATTTAAATTCTGGGTCTTCCTAGGTTTCTCGAGCATTGATGCGATTTGGGTCATTGTTGATAGATTGACCAAATCTGCTCATTTTTTATCAATCGAGAAACTTATACACTTGAGCGTCTTGCTCGTGTATGTACATGCTTGAGATTGTAAAGGCTGCATGGTATCTTAGCGGTATCCATAGTTTGATCGAGACCAAAGATTCGTTCCACGATTTTGGGTTAGTTTGCAAAAAAGCTATGAGCACAGACTTACGATTTAGCTTCGGCATATCATCCTCGAAGACAGACGGACGATCGGAAGGACTATTCAAACTCTTGAAGATCTATTAAGACTACATGCCCTTGATTTGAGGGAGTTGGGACAAGTTCTTACCATTGGTGGAGTTTTCCTGAACAGCGATTATCAATGAAGTATTGGCATGGCTCCATTGAGCGTTGTATGGAAAAATTGTCGTTCTCCCGGTATCTTTGGGATGATGTGGGTGAAACAGCGTTGTTGGGACGAGTTGAGTACGTATGACTACGGAAAAGATTGAAGCGATCCGAACAACGTATAAAACCTCGGAAAATCGACAAAAGAGTTATCTTGATCTTCGCCGAAAGGGCGTGGAATTGATATAGGAGATCATGTGTTGTTAAAGTTGCTCCATGGAAAGGAGTTACAAGATTTGGAAAGAGAGGAAAACTTAACCCTCGATTCGCCGGTCCATTTTAATCCTCGATCGAGTAGGAACTATGGCTATAGACTTCGCTTTCTGCTGAATATGTCTAAATGTTCATAACGTTTTCACATATCTATATTACGTAAATATGTGAAAGACCAGAACCATATTATTGAGTTAGAAGCCGGACGAAATAAGCGGAAGATTTGGCGTATGAAGAGGTTCTGTTCAAATTTTGGATGAAGGAACATATTCTGTTTCGAGGTTATACCTCAGTCGAAGTTTGTGGAGGAACCACGATGTTGAGAAATGACTTGGGGAGTTAGAATCAAGAAATGAAATCAAGGTATCCTTACCTCTTGACATACTAGAATGCGTGCCACAATTTTAGAAATGAAATTTCATAAGAAGGGAGGTTGTAAGACCCGACTTTTATAAATAAAGATGAATTTTTCTATAAATATTATTTTTGAATATTATGGAATAAATTTGATATAATGTTATAGTTGTGGGTAATATTTATAAATTTTGCAAAGTATGCAAGTTGTTATAAAATATTAGTTTGGTGGGGAATATTCTTTTTGTTAGGAATATTAAATGCTGATAGCTCAATCATTGGTGGACCCCTGGCGAAATTATTGTCGGATTGAAAGCGACAAAAATATTTTATAAAAATAACGGCGGAGGTGTTCTTGAATTAAAAGCTGTTGAACTACTAGGTGGTAAAAAATGCGATGTCTGGCGTGGTTTGCATAATAGCACCACGGTATTGATTATTGATCTTCGTGAAAGTCGTTCGGCTATACTCCGATTATTACTTTCTGATAATTCTTTGCATCATATCTCTTATATTATTGATTGATTATTGTCACGATTATCATCATATAATATGTTATAGTATTAAATCAATAATTGAGGCGACAAGTTATAAATGATTAATAATTGTTGAAAGATTAAATATGTGTTGATGAAAAAAAAATGATTTGTGGTAAGTTTGATTATTTTATGGGGGCTCGTATATAAATCATCTAAGAGTCTCTTAAATCGATAGTAATTACCTTCGTCGATAGTAATTACCTTCGTCAATAGTAATTACCACTTGTGAATAGTATTTACCTTCGTCGATAGTATTTACCTTCGTTAATAGTAATTACCTTTACCTTTTGACGATTGAACCACTTGTCATTTCACATTCTGATCGAACCACTTGTCGTTTCACATTCTGAGCGTCGAAAAATATTAAATCGACGCCACTTGCCTTTTCACCACGGCGGTGCTTAAGCTAAAATCTTCTATAAATAGAGGCTAGGGCTTCATTATTTTCACGAATTCATTCAACTATAGAGAGAAAGTATAGAGAGAATAAGAGAAAGAAGAAAGAGTATTTTGTTGCTTCTTTCTGTTGCTGCGATATTCATCTCTACCAAATGTAAGGGGTGTTATTCTTTCTTATTCAATGAAGAAAGCTTTGTTATTAAATTTCTTATTATTACATTGGAATAACTTTGTATCGTGGTTTTTACCTATCTTGGTGACGTTCTTATTATTACATTAGAACATCTTATGCATGTGTTTTTACAGGGACTGGTTAAAATCTTTATTATTATTACATTGGAACATCACATGCATGTGTTTTACGGGACTTTGGTTAAAATCTTTATTATTATTACATTTGGAACATCACATGCATGTGTTTTGCAGGACTGGTTTTAAATCTTTATTATTATTACTGTTGGAACATCACATACATGTGTTTTTCATGGACTGGTTCCATTCTTTATTATTACATTGGAACATCACATACATGCGTTTCTGTGGGACACAGTTCCGTTATTTATTATTACATTGGAATAACTTTTGCTGTCTGCGGTCTATCGCGTGCATGGTGATTTCTTTTGTTATTCATTCTTTATATACCGGTTGGTTAAAACTTTGACTTATATACTCCATGAAATTAGTGGAATATCCTTGATATTTGCGTTTCATCAGATATCTTTTCATGAAAATATTCTTGATCATTCTTGAATTTTCTCTACAAGCGATGTCGTATTGATAATTTGGGCGTTAATAATTCTGGATAAAATAATTCTTGAACTTGTTTTATTGAATTCTTATATCATTGTCATCATCCTCATGTTTTATATTTTTTAAAAAGTAAATACATGGCTTTGTGGTGCATAGATGGACTTGGTATGATTATGACCGAGAGACTATTGATTGTAATCATGGTAGTAATATTACAAATGATGTGGTAAAAATCCTCGATGGCCGTAGTGCATTGATGAACGATTGTTGGCATGATCATGACCATTAATGAATACCACAAATATTCTTGGCCGTAATGCATGAATAATTGTGGTGGTGAATCTTAAAGAATATCATTGGTAGTAGTGCGAGGGTGATTGATGATGTGGAATATTTATTAAAATTTGAGTCTCGGTATAACGATGATGAAAACCTTTTAAAACCTAAAGATAGTAGACTTTATTTTCTACTTGACTCTTTTAATGG